>OZ035824.1:150398-432898 GCA_964034765.1 Knipowitschia caucasica | reverse complement strand
TCTGTTTGTCTGTTCGTTTGTTCGCATGTTCGTCTGTTCACGTGTTCACCTGTTCATGTGTTCATCTGTTCATGTGTTGGGGTGTTCATGTGTTCATCTGTTCATCTGTTCATCTGTTCATGTGTTCATCTGTTCACGTGTTCACCTGTTCACGTGTTCACCTGTTCACGTGTTTGTCTGTTCATGTGTTCATGTGTTTGTCTGTTCGTGTGTTCCTGTGTTCGTCTGTTCATGTGTTTGTCTGAACATCTGTTCATATGTTCGTGTGTTCGTGTGTTTGTGTGTTCGCCTGTTCGTGTTTTTGTGTGTTTGTGTGTTCGTCTGTTTGTGTGTTCGTGTGTTCGTCTGTTCGTGTGTTCGTCTGTTTGTGTGTTTGTGTGTTCGTGTGTTTGTCTGTTCGCGTGTTCGTGTGTTCGTGTGTTCGTCTGTTTGTCTGTTTGTGTGTTCTCATGTGTTCGTCTGTTCGTGTGTTCATGTGTTTGTCTGTTCGTGTGTTCGTCTGTTCATGTGTTCATCTGTTCATGTGTTCATCGGTTCATGTGTTCATCTGTTCATCTGTTCACGTTTTCACCTTTTCACGTGTTCACCTGTTCACGTGTTCGTCTGTTCATGTGTTCATGTGTTCATGTGTTTATGTGTTTATGTGTTCGTCTGTTCGTGTGTTCGTCTGTTCGTGTGTTCATGTGTTTGTCTGTTCATGTGTTCCGCTGTTCATGTGTTGGTGTGTTTGTGTGTTCATCTGTTCATGTGTTTGTCTGTTCGTGTGTTTGTGTGTTTGTGTGTTCGTGTG
Organism: Knipowitschia caucasica; assembly: GCA_964034765.1. NCBI lineage: Eukaryota > Metazoa > Chordata > Actinopteri > Gobiiformes > Gobiidae > Knipowitschia > Knipowitschia caucasica. The sequence goes on along the minus strand of OZ035824.1, from coordinate 432,108 downwards.
TTTGTCTGTTTGTGTGTTTGTGTGTTCGTCTGTTCGTGTGTTCATCTGTTCGTGTGTTTGTGTGTTCATGTGTTCATCTGTTCATGTGTTCATCTGTTCATGTGTTCATCTGTTCACGTGTTCACCTTTTCACGTGTTCACCTGTTCACCTGTTCACATGTTCACGTGTTCGTCTGTTCATGTGTTCATGTGTTTATGTGTTCGTCTGTTCGTGTGTTCGTCTGTTCGTGTGTTCATGTGTTTGTCTGTTCATCTGTTCATGTGTTCCGCTGTTAATGTGTTGGTGTTTTTGTGTGTTCATCTGTTCATGTGTTTGTCTGTTCGTGTGTTCGCGTGTCTGTTTGTCTTTTCGTCTGTTTGTGTGTTTGTGTGTTCGTCTGTTTGTGTGTTTGTGTGTTCGCCTGTTCGCGTGTTCGCCTGTTCGTGTGTTTGTCTGTTTGTGTGTTTCTGTGTTCGTCTGTTTGTGTGTTCGTGTGTTTGTCTGTTTGTGTGTTTGTGTGTTCGTCTGTTTGTGTGTTCGTGTGTTCGCCTGTTTGCGTGTTCGCCTGTTCGTGTGTTCGTCTGTTTGTCTGTTCGTTTGTTCGCATGTTCGTCTGTTAGTCTGTTCATGTGTTCACCTGTTCATGTGTTCATCTGTTCATGTGTTCATGTGTTCATGTGTTCATCGGTTCATGCGTTCATCTGTTCATGTGTTCATCTGTTCATCTAATCACGTTTTAACCTTTTCACGTGTTCACCTGTTCACGTGTTCGTCTGTTCATGTGTTCATGTGTTTATGTGTTCGTCTGTTCGTGTGTTCGTCTGTTTGTGTGTTCATGTGTTCGTCTGTTCATCTGTTCATGTGTTCCGCTGTTCATGTGTTGGTGTGTTTGTGTGTTCATCTGTTCATGTGTTTGTCTGTTCGTGTGTTCGCGTGTCTGTTCGTCTTTTCGTGTGTTTGTCTGTTTGTGTGTTCGTCTGTTCGCGTGTTCGTCTGTTTGCGTGTTTGCGTGTTCGTCTGTTTGTGTGTTTGTGTGTTTGTCTGTTTGTTCGCATGTTCGTCTGTTTGTGTGTTTGTCTGTTCGTGTGTTCGTCTGTTCGTGTGTTCATGTGTTCGTCTGTTCATCTGTTCATGTGTTCCGCTGTTCATGTGTTGGTGTGTTTGTGTGTTCATCTGTTCATGTGTTTGTCTGTTCGTGTGTTCGCGTGTCTGTTCGTCTTTTTGTGTGTTCGTCTGTTTGTGTGTTTGTGTGTTTGTCTGTTTGTTTGTTCGCATGTTCGTCTGTTCGTGTGTTTGTGTGTTCGTCTGTTTGTGTGTTCGCCTGTTTGTGTGTTCGTCTGTTTGTCTGTTCGTTTGTTCGCATGTTCGTCTGTTCATGTGTTCACCTGTTCATGTGTTCATCTGTTCATGTGTTGGGGTGTTCATGTGTTCATGTGTTCATCTGTTCATCTGTTCACGTGTTCACCTGTTCACGTGTTCGTCTGTTCATGTGTTCATGTGTTTGTCTGTTCGTGTGTTCCTGTGTTCGTCTGTTCATGTGTTTGTCTGAACATCTGTTCATATGTTCGTGTGTTCATGTGTTTGTGTGTTCGCCTGTTCGTGTGTTTGTGTGTTCGTCTGTTTGTGTGTTTGTGTGTTCGTGTGTTCGTCTGTTTGTGTGTTCGTCTCTGTTCGCGTGTTCGTGTGTTCGTGTGTTCGTCTGTTTGTCTGTTTGTGTGTTCTCATGTGTTCGTCTGTTCATGTGTTTGTCTGTTTGTGTGTTCGTCTGTTCATGTGTTCATCTGTTTATGTGTTCATCGGTTCATGTGTTCATCTGTTCATCTGTTCACGTTTTCACCTTTTCACGTGTTCACCTGTTCACGTGTTCGTCTGTTCATGTGTTCATGTGTTCATGTGTTTATGTGTTTATGTGTTCGTCTGTTCGTGTGTTCATGTGTTCGTCTGTTCATGTGTTCCGCTGTTCATGTGTTGGTGTGTTTGTGTGTTCATCTGTTCATGTGTTTGTCTGTTCGTGTGTTTGTGTGTTCGTGTGTTCGTCTGTTCGTGTGTTTGTGTGTTCATCTGTTCATGTGTTCATGTGTTCATCTGTTCATGTGTTCATCTGTTCATGTGTTCATCTGTTCACGTTTTCACCTTTTCACGTGTTCACCTGTTCACGTGTTCACCTGTTCACATGTTCACGTGTTCGTCTGTTCATGTGTTCATGTGTTTATGTGTTCGTCTGTTCGTGTGTTCATGTGTTTGTCTGTTCATGTGTTCATCTGTTCATGTGTTCATCTGTTCATGTGTTTGTGTGTTCATATGTTCATGTGTTCGTGTGTTTGCCTGTTCGTCTGTTTGCGTGTTTGCGTGTTCGTCTGTTCGTGTGTTTGTGTGTTCGTCTGTTTGTGTGTTCGTGTGTTCGTCTGTTTGTGTGTTTGTGTGTTCGTGTGTTCGCCTGTTTGCGTGTTCGCCTGTTCGTGTGTTCGTCTGTTTGTGTGTTTGTGTGTTCGTCTGTTTGTGTGTTCGTGTGTTCGCCTGTTCGTCTGTTTGTGTGTTTGTGTGTTCGTCTGTTTGTGTGTTCGTGTGTTCGCCTGTTTGCGTGTTCGCCTGTTCGTGTGTTCGTCTGTTTGTCTGTTCGTTTGTTCGCATGTTTGTCTGTTCGTCTGTTCATGTGTTCACCTGTTCATGTGTTCATCTGTTCATGTGTTAATTGGTTCATTTGTTCATCTGTTCATGTGTTCATCTGTTCATCTAATCACGTTTTAACCTTTTCACGTGTTCACCTGTTCACGTGTTCGTCTGTTCATGTGTTCATTTGTTTATGTGTTCGTCTGTTCGTGTGTTCGTCTGTTTGTGTGTTCATGTGTTTGTCTGTTCATCTGTTCATGTGTTCCGCTGTTCATGTGTTGGTGTGTTTGTGTGTTCATCTGTTCATGTGTTTGTCTGTTCGTGTGTTCGCGTGTCTGTTCGTCTTTTCGTGTGTTTGTCTGTTTGTGTGTTTGTCTGTTCGCGTGTTCGTCTGTTTGCGTGTTCGTCTGTTTGTGTGTTTATCTGTTTGTTTGTTTGCTCGTTCGTCTGTTCGTGTGTTTGTGTGTTCGTCTGTTTGTGTGTTCGCCTGTTCGCGTGTTCGCCTGTTTGTGTGTTTGTCTGTTTGTTTGTTCGCATGTTCGTCTCTTCATGTGTTCACCTGTTCATGTGTTCATCTGTTCATGTGTTGGGGTGTTTGTGTGTTCATCTGTTCATGTGTTCGCCTGTTCGCGTGTTTGCGCGTTCGTCTGTTCGCGTGTTTGTCTGTTCATGTGTTCATGTGTTCATCTGTTCATCTAATCACGTTTTAACCTTTTCACGTGTTCACCTGTTCACGTGTTTGTCTGTTCATGTGTTCATGTGTTTATGTGTTCGTCTGTTCGTGTGTTCGTCTGTTCGTGTGTTCATGTGTTCGTCTGTTCATGTGTTCCGCTGTTCATGTGTTGGTGTGTTTGTGTGTTCATCTGTTCATGTGTTCGTCTGTTCGTGTGTTCGTCTGTTTGTGTGTTTGTGTGTTCGTCTGTTTGTGTGTTCATCTGTTCGTGTGTTCATCTGTTTGTGTGTTCATGTGTTCATCTATTCATGTGTTCATCTGTTCATGTGTTCATCTGTTCATCTGTTCACGTTTTCACATTTTCACGTGTTCACTTGTTCACGTGTTCACCTGTTCACGTGTTCGTCTGTTCATGTGTTCATGTGTTTATGTGTTCGTTTGTTCGTTTGTTCATGTGTTTGTCTGTTCATGTGTTCATCTGTTCATGTGTTGGTGTGTTTGTGTGTTCATATGTTAATGTGTTCGTCTGTTCGTGTGTTTGTGTGTTCGTCTGTTCGCCTGTTCGCCTGTTTGCGTGTTCGCCTGTTCGTGTGTTCGTCTGTTTGTTTGTTCGCATGTTCGTCTGTTCGTCTGTTCATGTGTTCACCTGTTCATGTGTTCACCTGTTCATGTGTTCATCTGTTCATGTGTTGGGGTGTTTGTGTGTTCATCTGTTCATCTGTTCATGTGTTGGGGTGTTTGTGTGTTCATATGTTCATGTGTTCGTCTGTTCGTGTGTTCGTCTGTTCGCCTTTTCGTGTGTTCGTCTGTTTGTCTGTTTGTCTGTTCGCGTGTTCGTGTGTTCGTCTGTTTGTGTGTTCGTCTGTTCGCGTGTTCGTCTGTTTGCGTGTTTGTCTGTTTGTGTGTTTGTCTGTTTGTGTGTTCGTCTGTTTGTCTGTTTGTTTGTTTGTCTGTTTGTCTGTTTGTCTGTTCGCGTGTTTGTGTGTTCGTCTGTTTGTGTGTTTGTCTGTTTGTCTGTTCGCGTGTTCGTCTGTTCGCGTGTTCGTCTGTTTGTGTGTTTGTCTGTTTGTGTGTTTGTCTGTTTGTTTGTTCGCATGTTTGTCTGTTCGTGTGTTTGTGTGTTCGCCTGTTCGCGTGTTCGCTTTTTTGTGTGTTTGTTTGTTCGCATGTTCGTCGGTTCATGTGTTCACCTGTTCATGTGTTCATCTGTTCATGTGTTGGGGTGTTTGTGTGTTCATCTGTTCATGTGTTCGCGCGTTTGTCTGTTCGCGTGTTTGTCTGTTCATGTGTTCATCGGTTCATGTGTTCATCTGTTCATGTGTTCATCTGTTCATCTAATCACGTTTTAACCTTTTCACGTGTTCACCTGTTCACGTGTTCGTCTGGTCATGTGTTCATGTGTTTATGTGTTCGTCTGTTCGTGTGTTCGTCTGTTCGTGTGTTCATGTGTTCGTCTGTTCATCTGTTCATGTGTTCCGCTGTTCATGTGTTGGTGTGTTTGTGTGTTCATCTGTTCATGTGTTCGTCTTTTCGTGTGTTCGTGTGTTTGTCTGTTCGTCTGTTCGTGTGTTCGTCTGTTCGTGTGTTCGTCTGTTTGTGTGTTCATCTGTTCGTGTGTTCATCTGTTTGTGTGTTCATGTGTTCATCTATTCATGTGTTCATCTGTTCATGTGTTCATCTGTTCACGTTTTCACCTTTTCACGTGTTCACTTGTTCACCTGTTCACATGTTCGTCTGTTCATGTGTTTATGTGTTCGTCTGTTCGTGTGTTTGTCTGTTCGTGTGTTCATGTGTTTGTCTGTTCATGTGTTCATCTGTTCATGTGTTGGTGTGTTTGTGTGTTCATATGTTCATGTGTTCGTCTGTTTGCCTGTTCGTGTGTTCGTCTGTTCGTCTGTTTGTCTGTTTGTCTGTTCGCGTGTTCGTGTGTTCGTCTGTTCGTGTGTTCGTCTGTTCGTCTGTTCGTGTGTTCGTCTGTTTGTCTGTTCGTTTGTTCGCATGTTCGTCTGTTCATGTGTTCACCTGTTCATGTGTTCATCTGTTCATGTGTTGGGGTGTTTGTGTGTTAATCTGTTCATGTGTTCATCTGTTCATGTGTTGGGGTGTTTGTCTGTTTGTGTGTTCGTGTGTTCGTCTGTTTGTCTGTTTGTCTGTTTGTCTGTTCGCGTGTTCGTCTGTTCGTGTGTTCGTCTGTTCGTGTGTTCTCATGTGTTCGTCTGTTCGTGTGTTTGTCTGTTCGTGTGTTCGTCTGTTCGTGTGTTTGTCTGTTCGTGTGTTTGTCTGTTCGTGTGTTCGTCTGTTTGTGTGTTCGTGTGTTCGTCTGTTCGTGTGTGCGTGTGTTCGTGTGTTTGTGTGTTCGTCTGTTCGTGTGTTCGTCTGTTCGTGTGTTCTCATGTGTTCGTCTGTTCGTGTGTGCGTGTGTTCGTGTGTTCGTGTGTTTGTGTGTTCGTCTGTTCGTGTGTTCGTCCGTTCGTCTGTTTGTGTGTTAGTCTGTTCGTCTGTTCGTGTGTTCGTCTGTTCGTGTGTCCGTCTGTTCGTGTGTTCGTGTGTTCGTCTGTTCATGTGTGTTCGTGTGTTTGTCTGTTCATGTGTTCATCTGTTCGTGTGTTTGTCTGTTCGTGTGTTCTCATGTGTTCGTCTGTTCTTGTGTTCGTGTGTTTGTCTGTTCGTGTGTTCGTCTGTTCGTGTGTTTGTCTGTTCGTGTGTTCGTCTGTTCGTGTGTTCGTGTGTTTGTGTGTTTGTCTGTTCATGTGTTCATCTGTTCGTGTGTTCGTCTGTTTGTGTGTTCATCTGTTCGTGTGTTCGTCTGTTCGTGTGTTCGTCTGTTCATGTGTGCATGTGTTCGTCTGTTCTTGTGTTTGTCTGTTCGTGTGTTTGTGTGTTCGTCTGTTCATGTGTTCATGTATTCATAGGTTTGTCTGTTCATGTGTTCGTCTGTTCGTGTGTTCGTGTGTTTGTGTGTTCATCTGTTCATGTGTTCATGTGTTTGTCTGTTCATGTGTTCGTCTGTTCGTGTGTTCGTGTGTTTGCCTGTTTGCCTGTTCGTGTGTTCGTCTGTTTGTCTGTTCGTTTGTTCGCATGTTTGTCTGTTCATGTGTTGGGGTGTTTGTGTGTTCATCTGTTCATGTGTTGGGGTGTTTGTGTGTTCATATGTTCATATGTTCATGTGTTCGTCTGTTTGTGTGTTCGTCTGTTCGCCTGTTCGTGTGTTCGTCTGTTTGTCTGTTTGTCTGTTCGCGTGTTCGTGTGTTTGTCTGTTTGTGTGTTCGTCTGTTCGTGTGTTTGTCTGTTCGTCTGTTTGTGTGTTTGTCTGTTCGTCTGTTTGTGTGTGCGTGTGTTCGTGTGTTTGTCTGTTCGTGTGTTCGTCTGTTCGTCTGTTCGTGTGTGCGTGTGTTTGTGTGTTTGTCTGTTCGTGTGTTCGTCTGTTCGTGTGTTCTCATGTGTTCGTCTGTTCGTGTGTTTGTCTGTTCGTGTGTTCGTCTGTTCGTGTGTTCGTCTGTTCGTGTGTTCGTCTGTTCGTGTGTTCGTGTGTGTTCGTGTGTTCGTCTGTTCGTGTGTGCGTGTGTTCGTGTGTTTGTGTGTTCGTCTGTTCGTGTGTTCTCATGTGTTCGTCTGTTTGTCTGTTCGTGTGTGCGTGTGTTCGTGTGTTCGTCTGTTCGTCTGTTCGTCTGTTCGTGTGTTAGTCTGTTCGTCTGTTCGTGTGTTCGTCTGTTTGTGTGTCCGTCTGTTCGTGTGTTCGTCTGTTCATGTGTGTTCGTGTGTTTGTCTGTTCATGTGTTCATCTGTTCGTGTGTTCGTCTGTTCGTGTGTTCTCATGTGTTCGTCTGTTCTTGTGTTTGTGTGTTTGTCTGTTCGTGTGTTCGTCTGTTCGTGTGTTTGTCTGTTTGTGTGTTCGTCTGTTCGTGTGTTTGTGTGTTCGTCTGTTCATGTGTGTTCGTGTGTTTGTGTGTTTGTCTGTTCATGTGTTCATCTGTTCGTGTGTTCGTGTGTTCATCTGTTTGTGTGTTCGTCTGTTCGTGTGTTTGTGTGTTCGTCTGTTCATGTGTTCATGTATTCATAGGTTCGTCTGTTCATGTGTTCGTCTGTTCGTGTGTTTGTGTGTTCATCTGTTCATGTGTTCATGTGTTTGTCTGTTCATGTGTTCGTCTGTTCGTGTGTTCATGTGTTCATGTGTTCATCTGTTCATCTGTTCATGTGTTCGTCTGTTCGTGTGTTTGTGTGTTCGTCTGTTCATGTGTGCATGTGTTCGTCTGTTCTTGTGTTCGTGTGTTTGTGTGTTCGTCTGTTCATGTGTTCATGTATTCATAGGTTCGTCTGTTCATGTGTTCGTGTGTTTGTGTGTTCATCTGTTCATGTGTTCATGTGTTCATCTGTTCATGTGTTCGTCTGTTCGTGTGTTTGTGTGTTCGTGTGTTTGTGTGTTCGTCTGTTCATGTGTTCATGTGTTTGTCTGTTCATGTGTTCGTCTGTTCGTGTGTTCATGTGTTCATGTGTTCATCTGTTCATGTGTTCATCTGACGTTACTAATTCCATCCCTGTAACTGTCCTCAGAACAATATGAAACAGAACCTAAACTTTCATAAAAATGGATTTTGAAGTTGATAAAGAATATAAATAAAGGAGATTGAAGGAGAAATAACAGAACAGGAGTTACTAGAGGCAATTAATTCGTTTTCATCTGGTAAATCTCCTGGTATCGACGGTATTCCTACTGAGATGTATAAGATTTTTTTTACAGAAATTAAAAAACCCCTATTAGCATCTTTCAATTTTTCATTTCAACAGGGTATTTTATCCAATTCACAAAGAGAGGGAGTTATCTCAATACTCTTAAAACAAAATCCTGATGGGAAATATAAAGATCCCAAATTGTTAAAAAAATGGCGTCCATTGACCCTGCTCTGTTGTGATACTCGTATTTTATCTAAATGTATTGCTTTAAGAATAAAAAACATAATTGGAAGTATTATAAATAACGATCAAGCAGGTTTTATTAAGGGAAGATTTATTGGAGACAACTTGAGACAAATACTTGACACGATATGTTTTTATCAGAATCAGAATCAGAATCAGAATCATTTTTATTGCCAACGTAAGTAACGGGAGGTCACAGACTTGGAAATTGCTTTGGCTCAGTGCAACAGTCAAAAAGAGATAATAAAAATAAGAATAAAAAACACTTCTAAAGAATAAATTTAAATTTAAAATAGAGTTACAGTTACTATTTACAATATACAAGTGCACATGGTGCACACAATGTAAGGTGACAGCAGTACAGTGAAGTAAAGTGACGTATGATGGGCAGTAAAGTGACTTTATAAAGGGCGGGGGGACAGGTTAAGAAGTGTTCAAGAGTCCAACAGCAGAGGGGAAGAAACTGTTCTTGTGGCGGGAGGTTCTAGTCCTGATGGACCGCAGCCTCCTGCCTGAGGGGAGTGGTTGGAATAGTCCATGTGCAGGTGAGAGGGGTCGGCTGTGATACAACCAGCCCGGCCTCGAGCTCGGGCGACGTACAGGTCCTGCAGCGATGGAAGGCTGCGGCCGATCACTTCCTCTGCAGAGCGCACAATGCGCTGTAGTCTCTGTTTGTCCCTGACTGTGGCTCCAGCGAACCACACGGTGATGGAGGAGGTGAGGATGGACTCGATGATGGCCGTGTAGAACTGCACCAACATCTGTGCAGGCAGCTTGGCTTTCCTGAGCTGCCGCAGGAAGTACATCCTCTGCTGGGCCTTCTTGATGAGGGAGCTGATGGTCGGCTCCCACTTGAGGTCCTGGGTGATGGTGGTGCCCAGGAAACGGAAGGACTCCACAGAGGTGATGGGGGAGTCCATCACGGAGGGTGGGGGCGGGGGGACAGTGCTCTTCCTGAAGTCCACAATCATCTCCACTGTCTTCTGGGCGTTCAGCTCCAGGTTGTTACCACTGCACCAGGACACCAGCCGGTCCACCTCCCTCCTGTAGGCGGACTCATCGTTGTTGGAGATGAGTCCAATGAGGGTGGTGTCGTCCGCGAACTTGATCAGCTTCACGGAGTCGTGGCTGGAGGTGCAGTGGTTGGTGTACAGGGAGAAGAGCAGGGGAGAAAGAACACAGCCCTGTGGGGCTCCTGTATTTATAATCCGAGAGTCCGAGACATTCTTCCCCAGACGCACTCGCTGCTTCCTGTCCGTCAGGAAGTCAATGATCCACCTGCAGGTGGAATCGGGCACGTTGAGCTGGGAGAGCTTGTCCTGGAGCAGGGATGGCAGGATTGTGTTGAAGGCAGAGCTGAAGTCCACGAACAGGACCCTGGCGTAGGTCCCCGGGGAGTCCAGGTGCTGTAGGATGTGGTGGAGGGCCAGGTTAATGGCGTCGTCTACAGATCTGTTGGCTCTGTAGGCGAACTGCAGGGGGTCCAGGAGGGGGGAGGTGAGGGACTTGAGATGGGAGAGAACCAGGCGTTCAAATGACTTCATGACGACAGACGTAAGTGCTACAGGTCTGTAGTCATTGAGTCCTGTGATCCTGGGCTTCTTCGGGACGGGGACAATGATGGAGGATTTGAAGCAGGCCGGGACATGGCAGGACTGCAGAGAGGAGTTGAAAATGTCCGTGAACACAGGAGTAAGCTCACTGGGGCAGTGTCTCAGAGTGGCCGGAGACACGTGGTCCGGGCCAGGAGCTTTGCGGGGGTGCAGCCTCAGGAAGAGTTGTTTAATCTCTTTAGCGGCTATTGTTAGGCTGGGGGCAGGGCTGATGGGTGGGTCGTTAGAGTAGTGGGGGGTGGGGGAGGGAGAGGTGTCAGGGGCAGCATCAAAGCGACTGAAAAATAAGTTCAGATCGTCAGCTAGCTTGTGGTCATCAGCACAGGGGGGGGCTTTGGGTTTGTAGTTGGTGATCTCCCGTAGGCCCCTCCAGACAGAAGCAGTATCGTTGTTACCAAACTGCTCCTGTAGTCGTTCTCTGTGCCGGGACTTGGCTGCTTTCAGTTCTTTCCTGAACTGATATTTAGCTGCTTTGTAGCCGCTGCGGTCCCCCTCCCTGAAAGCAGACTCCTTTGCTTTCCTGAGCTGCCGGAGTTTAGCAGTGAACCAGGGTTTGTCGTTGTTATAGATGACCCTGGTCCTTGTTGGAATGATGCTATCCTCACAGAAGTGGATGTATGACGTCACAGTGTCCGTATATTCATCCAAGCTATCTGTGGCAGCTCTGAAAAGGTCCCAGTCTGTAGATTCCATGCATGCAGCTCTTCCACAGCTTCATCAGACCACACTTTGGAGCTCCTCACTGCAGGTTTCGAGAGCTTTAGTCTCTGTCTGTAAGCAGGAACCAGATGTATCATGGAGTGATCTGAGAAGCCGAGGGCTGGCTTGGGAACAGCGCGAAAAGCTCCGCGCACGGTGGTGTAACAGTGATCCAGAGTGTTCTCCTCTCTGGTCGGGCATTTGATAAACTGTCTGTATTTGGGTAATTCCTGGCTCAAGTTTCCCTTATTAAAATCCCCCAGGATAATAATCAGAGAGTCCGGGTATAAACGTTCCATACACAGTACTTGCTCTGCGAGTGCGCGCTGAGCCTCGCGCGCGTCCGCGCATGGCGGTATGTAAACAGAGGCAAGAATGAATGAAACAATTTCGCGCGGGGAGTAATATGGTTTACAATGAATGAAAAGATATTCCAGAGCAGGAGAGCAGTGCTTGGAGATCACTGTCACATCGTTACACCAGTTTGTATTGACGTAGAAACAGAGCCCTCCGCCTCTGCTCTTCCCTGAGAGCGCACAATGGCGATCCGCGCGAAACAGCCCAAAGCCCTGCAGCTCCAGAGCGCAGTCCGGGATCCGCTCATTTAGCCAGGTCTCAGTGAAGCAGAGGACACAGGATGTGGCGAAGTCCTTGTTTCTTCTCATGAGCAGGCTGAGTTCGTCCATCTTATTGCCCAGTGAGCGTACGTTGGAGAGAAAAATGCCGGGGAGAGCCGTGCTCCTCTCCTCCTCAGACGCACGAGCCTCCTCGCTTTCCCCTTTTACGGGCCCACACTTTTTTGGCTAGAACATGAACTAAATCAGCCGCAGATGCCAAGAAAACAGGCAATAGGTCCATGGGAACGGTGGGTCGGATGTTCATAAGTTCCTCACGGGTGTAGGAACAGCCAGATGCACAGTTAAAAAGTAAAAACAAAAGAAAAAGAGAGCAGCAAAGAGCCATGTCGACCGTACGAGGCGCCATCTTGTAAAGATTTTATGAGAAACATCAGGAACCAGGATTATTGCTTATTGCTGATTTTGAAAAGGCATTTGACAAAGTTCAATGGAAGTTCATAAGACAATGTCTTGGTTTTTTTAATTTTGGAAAAAACTTAATCCAGTGGTTTGAAACGCTTTATAATCATCCGGTTAGTAGAGTGATTAATAATGGTCATATATCAGACACATTTTCATTAACACAAGGAGTCCGTCAAGGGTGTCCTTTGTCACCATATCTCTTTATTTTATGTATTGAAATTCTAGCTATTAAAATTAGGAACAATCCAGATATACCAGGTCTATTTCCAAACGGCCAAGAGACAATGTATGCTGATGATGCAACCTTTTTTATAAAACCAATACAATCCACTTTAGAAGGAATAATAAAGGAATTAAATAAGTTTTCAAAAATATCTGGATTGAAACCTAATTTTGCTAAATGTAGTATTTTGAGAATTGGGATGTTAAAAGACACTAATTTCATTTTAAACTGTTCTGCTCCTGTTAAATGGACTAACGGAGGAGTTGATACTTTGGGGATTCATTTACCTGATGACTTTAAAGAAGTTGTTAAATACAATTATGAGAGAAGGATGGAAAAGGTAGATAAAATTTTACAACCTTGGAGGGGAAACTTTCTGACAATTCAAGGGAAAGTAACGTTGATTAATACATTAGTAATCCCACAATTTGTCCACCTATTAATGCTTCTTCCTTCACCTAGCATTAAGTTCTTCAAACACTTTGAACAGAAAATTTTCAAATTCATATGGAATACTAAACCAGATAAAATTAAAAGGCAGTATCTATATAATTCCTATGATAATGGCGGACTGAATTAAAAAAATCTTCAAATGATGGACTGTTCCTTGAAGGCCTCCTGGGTTGCTAAAATGTATCATAATGAAAAGTGGATTACGACCCAGAGATTATATTCAGCCTTTTCCTTCTTCTCGAACAATATATTTCCTTTTTACCAATTAAAAACAATACATATTGATAAACTATTTCAAAATAGTTTAAAAGAGTTATCACCATTCTTCAAGGATGCATTGAAAGCTTGGTTGAATTTCCAGTATCATCCTCCAGATACAGCTCAAGATATTCAGACACAGTTGCTATGGATGAATTCAAACATTACTGTTGGAGACAAACCATTGTTGTGGGAGGAATGTGTTAAAAATGGGTTAATTTTTGTCAATGACCTTTTAGATTTATCTGGAGATTTGATTTCTTATGAAAATTTGAAAAGATCTTTTAACATTTCTCTTGATGAGCTACAATACAACCAGCTGATTTCTGCAATTCCTAAAACTTGGAAAAGAAAATTGCAAAATTGTAGGAAGAATAAGTTGATGGTTTGTCTCCCAATAATAAGATGCCCAAAATGGCTGTCTGGTGCCAAAATAAATAAAATAATATATATGTGGAATGTAAATATCACAGGCACCGCACTTTTCCCACACAGAATCTGCCTGTTTTGGGAAGATGAATTCAATGATCCAATTTTGTGGAAAGATTACTTCAGAACAATTTATAGAATATAATAATATAATAATAATAATAATATATATATATATATATTCCAGGATATTTCAACTTAAAATCTTTTATAAAATTATTGCAACAAAAAAATCTCTGGTCAAATGGCAGATAGAAAAGGATCCCTGTTGCAGGTTCTGTGGGGATGAGGAGGAGGACCTGATGCATTTGTTTTATTTTTGTCCACATGTGGCTAAGTTTTGGGTCAGTGTACAGTTATGGTTAAGGTCTATGGGTATTGCTTTGCAAATTACACCTCAGAATATTGTGTTATGTATTTTTGAGGGTAAATGCACATACCTTTTGAATATGATTATTCTGATGGGTAAAATGTTTATTTTTAAAGCTAAAAATGTATCAAATTTATGTATAAAACATTTTAAGAATAGAGTTTATCATCAGTATATGTTAGAAACAATTATAGCAACAAATAACAACAGAATAATTGAGCATGAAAAGAAATGGAATGTCTGCTTACCTGAGTTAGAGATATAAATATTAGGTGTACTTGCTATGCCATTTGTTATGTCGTAAATGTTTTGCTAATTATATTGTATTTTGTTTATGGATTTTGATTGGTATTAGTGATTTTATTTTATTTCTCATTTTCTATGTTATTATTTTCTTTTGCTTTGTGCTTCTTTTTTGTCTATAGTCTGTGTTCAAAATACTGAGAATGTGTGGATGATTGTGGTTGTGATTGTGGTATGAATGCAAGGGGGGTGGCTGGGTTTGGGTTTGGGTGGGGGGTTTTTAAGTTTGTCTCGTTATTTTATCTTGTAAATAAAAAGAAGAAAAAAGGAGAAAAAAAAAAAAAAAAAAAAAAGAATATAAATAAATTAAAGCCGCAAGCGGCGTCAAACGGCCCTCGCCGCACCGCGCGACTCCCCGCACCGCGCACACCACCCCGTGCCACGCCGTCCCGCACCAAGCCGCAACGCGCCGCACCACACCGTACCACGCAGCACCGCGCATAGGAGGTGGCGCCGCCGTGTGATGATTTGTTCCCGTAGCCATGGAAGAACTTAGTCAAATTGTAATGAATATGATAAGTAGAGCTGGTTTGGCTCCCAATGTAAACTTTGAATCAGTCTGTAGGGGGCGCTAATGGGCCAATTTCAAATATTTCACTTTCACCTGACCTAAACCCTGGAGTTGAACAATGGATTCAAGTTTCAAGCAACGTTTCACTGATAAAAATTCCCTGAAGTCATTTTGAAGGTAAACGTGTTGAGATGATTTGGAACAATTTTGAGGCCAATCGGTGAAACGGCCGAGGAGGAGTCGCTTTCCAACCGACATGTATGAAAATGATTGCGGATCATTTTTCCATTTTGCAGTGAAATTTATGGGCCTCCTGTTTGTCAGAGGGCGGAGCCATGATAACATTTCGGTCGTATCTTGACTTGAGGAACATGTGTACCAAATTTCATGGCTCTACGACAAACTTGACCTCTGAAACTCCCATTGGCTGTTGTAGGTGGCGCTGTTCTGGCATTTTTTGAGTCCCATAAAAATAAACACCCAAATATCAAATTTTTCACCAGGTCTGATGTTTGGTCAAAATTTGACAACTTTTCATGCATGTTCAGGGGGTGAAATTAAGGCTCAAAGTGCAGAATTTGACATCTCTCGAGCAAAAACAATAGGCCCTTTCCCCGTTCGGGGCTCGGGCCTAAAAAAGGTCAGTTTCATAAATCACAGGAAATAAACTGATAAATATAATAATAATGTATTAATTATTAATATAATATTCTCACAAGAGTCACCAGGAGCTACTTCATTGAGAAACGTCGTCATGCTAAAGCCTAGTGTATACTTGTGCGGCTTACGTTAGCGGTTGCGGTGGACCAAGCACATTTGTGTTTATATTCCTTGCAGAGTTTTGAGGATAATGTTGTAATCCCACAACCAACCACACGATGGCGATCTCACAGGAGTTTAGAAACCAAAGCGGTCTCATTTACGCTTCTTCTTTCTCCTCTTCAGAACAAAAACATGTGTTTCTACTGTAGGTTTATGTGACCGTTCTAAACTCATCGTTTCAACTCATTTAACTGTGATGCTGTGAATAAACACACAGTTCTGTTGGAAACATAATTATTATTATATATTATATATATTATTACTATATTACAGTTATTATTATTATATATTATATATATTATTATTACTATATTACAGTTATTATTAAAGTGTTTTCAGCACAAACAGCAAAACAATAAAAGTGGTAAATATCTGAGACAAACATGAACGATTTATAAGTGCAGGAGGAATGGAACAGACGCGATAATCTACGATTCAAACAAGACAGGAACAGTTCAAAACAAACGACTGCACAGTTTATAAGTTAGATATAAGTTAGATATAAGTTAGATATAAGTTAGATATATGTTAGATATATGTTAGATATAAGTAAGTAAGTAAGTAATCTTTATTTGTATAGCACCTTTCACAGGCAAAGGCCACAAAGTGCTTCACAACACAGTAAAACATCACAAAATTAAATACAATATAAAAAGGGTCAAAAGAACACAGAAATCGTATCAGCCCAAAAATAGCTAATTAAAGGCTTGAACAAATAAATGAGTCTTAAGATTGCTTTTAAAAGTATCAACCGAGTCAGTAGAGCGCAAAGAGGGCGGAAGATGGTTCCAAAGCCTGGGAGCAACAGCCTGGAAGGATCACCTCTTGTACCAAAACAAGTGGAACCTTTAGCAGAGTTTGATCCACAGACCTCAGAGCCCGAGCCGGGGTGTGAGGCTGGATCAGAACACTGAGGTAAGAAGGAGCTGGACCACGCAAGGCTCTGAAAGCTAGAACCAACATTTTAAACGTGATCCTATAGGACACTGGCAGCCAATGAAGTTGTTTTAAAATAGGAGATATGTGGGTCCTCCTGTTAGTGCGGGTCAGAATTCTCGCTGCAGAGTTTTGCACTAGTTGCAGTCGAGAGAGCTCCTTCTTATTAAGACATGAAAACAAACTATTACAATAGTCTAAACGTGAAGACACAAATGCATGAATGATAAGCTCTAAGTCATTACGTGCGACCATATTCCTAAGTTTAGAAATGTTCCTTAGTTGAAAGAAGCAGTTCCTTGTTAGCTGCTTACAGTGCTGGACTAATGACATGTCTTTGTCAAAGATAACGCCCAAGTTTCGAAGACTTGGCTTCGCTGACTGGCCTAAGTCACCCAGGTACTGTTTAATCCCTTGAAGCAGAGGACACAGAGGACACCAGGTCTCAGTGAAGCAGAGGACACAGAGGACACCAGGTCTCAGTGAAGCAGAGGACACAGGATGAAGTCCTTGTTTCTTCTCATGAGCAGGCTGAGTTCGTCTTATTGCCCAGTGAGCGTACGTTGGACAGAAAAATGCCGGGGAGAGGCTCCTCTCCTCCTCAGACGCACGAGCAGCCTCCACGCTTTCCCCTTTTACGGGACCACACTTTTTTGGCTAGAACATGGACTAAATCAGCCGCAGATGCCAAGAAAACAGGCAATAGGTCCATGGGAACGGTGGGTCGGATGTTCATAAGTTCCTCACGGGTGTAGGAACAGCCAGATGCACAGTTAAAAAATAAAAACAAAAGAAAAAGAGAGCAGCAAAGAGCCGTGTCGACCGTACGAGGCGCCATCTTGTATCACTCGTGTCTCTCTCTCTGGTCTCTCTCTGGTCTCTCTCTGGTCTCTCTCTCTTTGGTCTCGCTCTGGTCTCTCTCTGGTCTCTCTCTCTTTGGTCTTGCTCTGGTCTCTCTCTGGTCTCTCTTTGGTCTCTCTCTGGTCTCTCTCTCTGGTCTCTCTCTCTGGTCTCTCTCTCTGGTCTCTCTCTTTGGTCTCTCTCTCTGGTCTCTCTTTGGTCTCTCTCTGGTCTCTCTCTGGTCTCTCTTTGGTCTCTCTCTGGTCTCTCTCTCTGGTCTCTCTCTGGTCTCTCTCTGGTCTCTCTTTGGTCTCTCTCTGGTCTCTCTCTCTGGTCTCTCTCTTTGGTTTCTCTCTCTGGTCTCTCTATGGTCTCTCTCTGGTCTCTCTTTGGTCTCTCTCTGGTCTCTCTCTCTCTCTCTGGTCTCTCTCTGGTCTCTCTCTGTGGTCTCTCTATGGTGTCTCTCTGGTCTCTCTTTGGTCTCTCTCTGGTCTCTCTCTCTGGTCTCTCTCTGGTCTCTCTCTGGTCTCTCTATGGTCTCTCTCTCTGGTCTCTCTCTGGTCTCTCTCTGGTCTCTCTCTGGTCTCTCTCTCTGGTCTCTCTCTGGTCTCTCTCTGGTCTCTCTCTGGTCTCTCTCTCTGGTCTCGCTCTGGTCTCTCTCTCTGGTCTCACTCTGGTCTCTCTCTAGTCTCTCTCTCTCTCTGGTCTCTCTGGTCTCTCTCTGGTCTCTCTCTGGTCTCTCTGTCGGGTCTCTCTCTGGTCTCTCTCTGGTCTCTCTCTAGTCTCTCTCTCTCTCTCTCTGGTCTCTCTGTCGGGTCTCTCTCTCTGGTCTCTCTCTGGTCTCTCTCTCTGGTCTCTCTCTGGTCTCTCTCTCTGGTCTCTCTCTCTGGTCTCTCTCTAGTCTCTCTCTGGTCTCTCTCTGGTCTCTCTCTGGTCTCTCTCTCTGGTCTCTCTCTAGTCTCTCTCTGGTCTCTCTCTCTGGTCTCTCTCTGGTCTCTCTCTGGTCTCTCTCTGGTCTCTCTCTGGTCTCTCTCTCTGGTCTCTCTCTCTGGTCTCTCTCTAGTCTCTCTCTGGTCTCTCTCTGGTCTCTCTCTGGTCTCTCTCTCTGGTCTCTCTCTAGTCTCTCTCTGGTCTCTCTCTGGTCTCTCTCTGGTCTCTCTCTGGTCTCTCTCTGGTCTCCCTCTCTGGTATCTCTCTCTGGTCTCTCTCTCTGGTCTCTCTCTGGTCTCTCTCTGGTCTTTCTTCTCTGGTCTCTCTCTCTGGTCTCTCTCTCTGGTCTCTCTCTCTGGTCTCTCTCTCTGGTCTCTCTCTCTGGTCTCTCTCTCTGGTCTCTCTCTCTGGTCTCTCTCTCTGGTCTCTCTCTGGTCTCTCTCTGGTCTCTCTCTGGTCTCTCTCTCTGGTCTCTCTCTAGTCTCTCTCTGGTCTCTCTCTGGTCTCTCTCTCTGGTCTCTCTCTGGTCTCTCTCTGGTCTCTCTCTGGTCTCTCTCTCTGGTCTCTCTCTCTGGTCTCTCTCTCTGGTCTCTCTCTCTGGTCTCTCTCTCTGGTCTCTCTCCTGACCTGTAGAGCTCAGTTGAACTCCTTGTCGCTGTCGTCGCCTCCTGCTGGTCAGCCATGCTAGCCGTTTAGCATATCCTTCTTTCATTTAGCATTAGCTAGTTAGCATATCTTTCTTTCTGTTAGTATTAGCCAGTTAGCATGACCTTCTTTCTGTTAGCATTAGCCAGTTAGCAGTCATTTTGACTGCTCTGGGATCAAACACATGACTCAGTTTTAGTTTGATCTTTATTGTCTTTATTGAAAGTGCAGAACAACGACACAAAAACAGTAAATCCAAAGAAATCTACTGAGTTCGTCTGGAGGAGACGGGTCACATGCGTTTGACCCGAGCTGCAACTGATGCTAGTGGCATGACCCCTCCCATGACCTATGACCCCTGACCCTAAAACAGAACCTGTAAATATAAACGTTCAGTCCATGGCGCTCTAGGTCCTTCCATTTCTGTAAAGTGCATTCTTTGATTCTGAGTAATCACCACAGACTGGATACACATGGACAATGCTAACCCACTAGCTCAATGCTAACGCGCTAGCTCAATGCTAACGCGCTAGCTCAATGCTAACACAGACTGTATACAGATGGACAATGCTAACCCACAATCTTAGCCCAACAGGGAAGTGCTCATAGTGAAGTTTGGCTCCTCGCTCTGGCTCATATCAAATTCCATGTAAACAGAAAAAACAAAACATGGGAAAAAGTTGTAAAACAACAAATTAAAATTAACTTTTCTGAGTCTTTTGTTGTAAACATAACTCCCCTGGAAATATCTGTGATGGAACTCGGACAGATCGTCCCTTTGTCCCTTTGAGTCGTCTATGGCACTGAAATGAAAGTCTGAAATGTAAACTTCGTGCTTTTGTGTGAGACCAGAGAGACCAGAGAGAGACCAGAGAGAGACCAGAGAGACCAGAGAGAGAGACCAGAGAGACCAGAGAGAGACCAGAGAGACCAGAGAGAGAGACCAGAGAGACCAGAGAGAGACCAGAGAGACCAGAGAGACCAGAGAGACCAGAGAGAGACCAGAGAGAGACCAGAGAGACCAGAGAGAGAGACCAGAGAGACCAGAGAGACCAGAGAGACCAGAGAGAGACCAGAGAGAGACCAGAGAGACCAGAGAGAGAGACCAGAGAGACCAGAGAGAGACCAGAGAGACCAGAGAGAGACCAGAGAGAGACCAGAGAGACCAGAGAGAGAGACCAGAGAGACCAGAGAGAGACCAGAGAGACCAGAGAGACCAGAGAGAGACCAGAGAGAGACCAGAGAGACCAGAGAGAGAGACCAGAGAGACCAGAGAGACCAGAGAGAGAGACCAGAGAGAGACCAGAGAGACCAGAGAGAGACCAGAGAGAGACCAGAGAGACCAGAGAGAGACCAGAGAGAGACCAGAGAGAGACCAGAGAGACCAGAGAGAGAGACCAGAGAGACCAGAGAGAGACCAGAGAGACCAGAGAGAGACCAGAGAGAGACCAGAGAGACCAGAGAGAGAGACCAGAGAGACCAGAGAGAGACCAGAGAGACCAGAGAGACCAGAGAGAGACCAGAGAGAGACCAGAGAGAGACCAGAGAGACCAGAGAGACCAGCGAGAGACCCAGACAGACCAGAGAGAGACCAGAGAGAGACCAGAGAGACCAGAGAGAGAGACCAGAGAGACCAGAGAGAGACCAGAGAGACCAGAGAGACCAGAGAGAGACCAGAGAGAGACCAGAGAGAGACCAGAGAGACCAGAGAGACCAGCGAGAGACCAGACAGACCAGAGAGAGACCAGAGAGAGACCAGAGAGACCAGAGAGAGAGACCAGAGAGACCAGAGAGAGACCAGAGAGACCAGAGAGACCAGAGAGACCAGAGAGAGACCAGAGAGAGACCAGAGAGACCAGAGAGAGAGACCAGAGAGACCAGAGAGAGACCAGAGAGACCAGAGAGACCAGAGAGACCAGAGAGAGACCAGAGAGAGACCAGAGAGACCAGAGAGAGAGACCAGAGAGACCAGAGAGAGACCAGAGAGACCAGAGAGAGACCAGAGAGAGACCAGAGAGACCAGAGAGAGAGACCAGAGAGACCAGAGAGAGACCAGAGAGACCAGAGAGACCAGAGAGAGACCAGAGAGAGACCAGAGAGACCAGAGAGAGAGACCAGAGAGACCAGAGAGACCAGAGAGAGAGACCAGAGAGAGACCAGAGAGACCAGAGAGAGACCAGAGAGAGACCAGAGAGACCAGAGAGAGACCAGAGAGAGACCAGAGAGAGACCAGAGAGACCAGAGAGAGAGACCAGAGAGACCAGAGAGAGACCAGAGAGACCAGAGAGAGACCAGAGAGAGACCAGAGAGACCAGAGAGAGAGACCAGAGAGACCAGAGAGAGACCAGAGAGACCAGAGAGACCAGAGAGAGACCAGAGAGAGACCAGAGAGAGACCAGAGAGACCAGAGAGACCAGCGAGAGACCAGACAGACCAGAGAGAGACCAGAGAGAGACCAGAGAGACCAGAGAGAGAGACCAGAGAGACCAGAGAGAGACCAGAGAGACCAGAGAGACCAGAGAGAGACCAGAGAGAGACCAGAGAGAGACCAGAGAGACCAGAGAGACCAGCGAGAGACCAGACAGACCAGAGAGAGACCAGAGAGAGACCAGAGAGACCAGAGAGAGAGACCAGAGAGACCAGAGAGAGACCAGAGAGACCAGAGAGACCAGAGAGAGACCAGAGAGAGACCAGAGAGAGACCAGAGAGACCAGAGAGACCAGAGAGACCAGAGAGAGACCAGAGAGACCAGAGAGACCAGAGAGACCAGCGAGAGACCAGAGAGACCAGAGAGACCAGCGAGAGAACCAGAGAGACCAGAGAGAGACCAGAGAGAGACCAGAGAGAGACCAGAGAGAGACCAGAGAGACCAGAGAGACCAGCGAGAGACCAGAGAGACCAGAGAGACCAGCGAGAGACCAGACAGACCAGAGAGAGACCAGAGAGAGACCAGAGAGAGACCAGAGAGAGAGGACCAGAGAGACCAGCGAGAGACCAGAGAGACCAGAGAGACCAGCGAGAGACCAGAGAGACCAGAGAGACCAGAGAGAGACCAGAGAGACCAGAGAGACCAGAGAGAGACCAGAGAGACCAGAGAGAGACCAGAGAGACCAGAGAGACCAGAGAGACCAGAGAGACCAGAGAGAGACCAGAGAGACCAGAGAGACCAGAGAGAGACCAGAGAGACCAGAGAGAGACCAGAGAGACCAGAGAGAGACTAGAGAGAGAGACCAGAGAGAGACCAGAGAGAGACCAGAGAGAGAGACCAGAGAGAGAGACCAGAGAGAGACCAGAGAGAGAGACCAGAGAGAGACCAGAGAGAGACCAGAGAGAGACCAGAGAGAGAGACCAGAGAGAGAGACCAGAGAGAGAGACCAGAGAGAGACCAGAGAGAGAGACCAGAGAGAGACCAGAGAGAGAGACCAGAGAGAGACCAGAGAGAGACCAGAGAGACCAGAGAGAGACCAGAGACAGACCAGAAGGAGACCACAGAGAGACCAGAGAGACCAGAAAGAGACCGGTGAGACCAGAGAGACCATAGAGAGAGACCAGAGAGAGAGACCAGAGAGAGACCAGAGAGAGAGACCAGAGAGAGACTAGAGAGAGTCACATGTTGGTCACATGACGCTCACACCAGAGAGACCAGAGAGAGACCAGAGAGAGAGACCAGAGAGAGACCAGAGAGAGACCAGAGAGACACCAGAGAGAGAGACCAGAGAGAGACCAGAGAGAGAGACCAGAGAGAGAGACCAGACAGAGACCAGAGAGAGAGACCAGAGAGAGACCAGAGAGAGAGACCAGAGAGAGAGACCAGGGAGAGACCAGTGAGAGACCAGAGAAGGACCATAGAGAGACTACAGAGAGTCACATGTTGGTCACATGACGTCACAAGTTGGTCACATGTTGGTCACATGACTTCAAATGTTGGTCACATGTTGGTTACATGTTGGTCACATGACGTCACATGTTGGTCACATGACATCACATGTTGGTCACATGTCGCTCACATGACGTCACATGTTGGTCACATGTCGGTCACATGATGTCACATGTTGGTCACATGTCGGTCACATGACATCACATGTTGGTCACATGACATCACATGTTGGTCACATGTCGCTCACATGTCAGTCACATGTTGATCACATGTCGGTCACATGTTGATCACATGACTTCACATGTTGGTCACATGTCGGTCACATGTTGGTCACATGACGTCACATGTCGGTCACATGTTGGTCACATGACGTCACATGTCGGTCACATCACGTCACATGTTGGTCACATGACGTCACATGTCTGAAACAAGTCGGTCACATGTTGGTTACATGACGCTCACATGTCGGTCACATGACGTCACATGTTGGTCACATGACTTCTCATGTTGGTCACATGTCGCTCACATGACGCTTAGATGTAGGTCACATGTCGGTCACATGACATCACATGTTGGTCACATGACGTCACATGTTGGTCACATGACGTCACATGTTGGTCACATGTCACTCACATGACGCTTACATGTTGGTCACATGTTGGTCACATGTCGGCCACATGATGTCACCTGTCGGTAATATGTCGGTCACATGACGTCACATGTTGGTCACGTGACGTCACATGTTGGTCACATGTCGCTCTCATGTTGGTCAAATGTTGCTCACATGTTGGTCACATGATGTCACATGTTGGTCACATGTCGCTCACATGACGCTTACATGTTGGTCACATGTTGGTCACATGATGTCACAAGTCGGTCACATGTCGGTCACATGACGCTCTCATGTCGGTCACATCACGTCACATGTTGGTCACATGACGTCACACGTTGGTCACATGACGTCACATGTTGCTCACAAGTCGGTCACATGACGTCACATGTCGGTCACATGACGTCACGTTGGTCATATGCCGTCACATGTCTGTCACATGACGTCACATGTTGCTCACATGTTGGTCACATAACCTCACATGACGCTCACATGTTGGTCACATGACGGAGCACTTGCCCTTCAGTCTGTCTGCACGTGTTTGCTTCCCGCCCCGTTTCCCGTCAATGCTGAGGCTCATGTCTCGCTTCTTCTCGAGCGACAGCAGCTCCTGGAACAGTTCCGTGACGTTGGAGTTGGTTTTGGCCGAAGTTTCCATGAAGGCGCTTTTCCACTGTTTGGCCTGAGCCTCACCCAGACTCCGCTCCACCTCTCGCTGACTCGTCTCATCGCTCTTGTTCCCAACCAACATGATGGGGATGGTCTCCACACTGCCTTTGATGGACACGATCTGACACAGAGTGATATCATCATACCATGGGTCTATGATACCATGGGTCTATAATACCATGGGTCTAGGATACCATGGGTCTATAATACCATGGGTCTATGATACCATGGGTCTATAATACCATGGGTCTAGGATACCATGGGTCTATGATACCATGGGTCTAGGATACCATGGGTCTATGATACCATGGGTCTATGATACCATGGGTCTAGGATACCATGGGTCTATAATACCATGGGTCTATGATACCATGGGTCTAGGATACCATGGGTCTAGGATACCATGGGTCTATGATACCATGGGTCTAGGATACCATGGGTCTATAATACCATGGGTCTATGATACCATGGGTCTAGGATACCATGGGTCTAGGATACCATGGGTCTATAATACCATGGGTCTATGATACCATGGGTCTATAATACCATGGGTCTAGGATACCATGGGTCTATGATACCATGGGTCTAGGATACCATGGGTCTATGATACCATGGGTCTATAATACCATGGGTCTAGGATACCATGGGTCTATGATACCATGGGTCTAGGATACCATGGGTCTATGATACCATGGGTCTATGATACCATGGGTCTAGGATACCATGGGTCTATAATACCATGGGTCTATGATACCATGGGTCTAGGATACCATGGGTCTAGGATACCATGGGTCTATGATACCATGGGTCTATGATACCATGGGTCTAGGATACCATGGGTCTATAATACCATGGGTCTATGATACCATGGGTCTAGGATACCATGGGTCTAGGATACCATGGGTCTATAATACCATGGGTCTATGATACCATGGGTCTATAATACCATGGGTCTAGGATACCATGGGTCTATGATACCATGGGTCTAGGATACCATGGGTCTAGGATACCATGGGTCTATAATACCATGGGTCTATGATACCATGGGTCTATAATACCATGGGTCTAGGATACCATGGGTCTATGATACCATCGGTATATGATACCATGGGTCTAGGATACCATGGGTCTATAATACCATGGGTCTATGATACCATGGGTCTATGATACCATGGGTCTAGGATACCATGGGTCTAGGATACCATGGGTCTATGATACCATGGGTCTATGATACCATGGGTCTAGGATACCATGGGTCTATAATACCATGGGTCTATGATACCATGGGTCTATAATACCATGGGTCTAGGATACCATGGGTCTATGATACCATGGGTCTAGGATACCATGGGTCTATAATACCATGGGTCTATGATACCATGGGTCTATAATACCATGGGTCTAGGATACCATGGGTCTATGATACCATGGGTCTAGGATACCATGGGTCTATGATACCATGGGTCTATGATACCATGGGTCTAGGATACCATGGGTCTATAATACCATGGGTCTATGATACCATGGGTCTAGGATACCATGGGTCTAGGATACCATGGGTCTATGATACCATGGGTCTATGATACCATGGGTCTAGGATACCATGGGTCTATAATACCATGGGTCTATGATACCATGGGTCTAGGATACCATGGGTCTAGGATACCATGGGTCTATAATACCATGGGTCTATGATACCATGGGTCTATAATACCATGGGTCTAGGATACCATGGGTCTATGATACCATGGGTCTAGGATACCATGGGTCTAGGATACCATGGGTCTATAATACCATGGGTCTATGATACCATGGGTCTATAATACCATGGGTCTAGGATACCATGGGTCTATGATACCATGGGTATATGATACCATGGGTCTAGGATACCATGGGTCTATAATACCATGGGTCTATGATACCATGGGTCTATGATACCATGGGTCTAGGATACCATGGGTCTAGGATACCATGGGTCTATGATACCATGGGTCTATGATACCATGGGTCTAGGATACCATGGGTCTATAATACCATGGGTCTATGATACCATGGGTCTATAATACCATGGGTCTAGGATACCATGGGTCTATGATACCATGGGTCTATGATACCATGGGTCTAGGATACCATGGGTCTAGGATACCATGGGTCTATAATACCATGGGTCTATGATACCATGGGTCTATAATACCATGGGTCTATGATACCATGGGTCTATAATACCATGGGTCTATGATACCATGGGTCTAGGATACCATGGGTCTAGGATACCATGGGTCTATGATACCATGGGTCTATGATACCATGGGTCTAGGATACCATGGGTCTAGGATACCATGGGTCTATAATACCATGGGTCTATGATACCATGGGTCTATAATACCATGGGTCTAGGATACCATGGGTCTATGATACCATGGGTCTAGGATACCATGGGTCTATGATACCATGGGTCTATAATACCATGGGTCTATGATACCATGGGTCTAGGATACCATGGGTCTATGATACCATGGGTCTATAATACCATGGGTCTAGGATACCATGGGTCTATGATACCATGGGTCTATGATACCATGGGTCTAGGATACCATGGGTCTAGGATACCCATCCATCCATCCATCTTCTTCCCCTTAATCCATTTCTGGGTAGGGGGGGTGGCAGTCAGAGCTGCACCCAGTCACAGAGCACCAGCCCCTCACTGATCCTCCTGCAGGTGGTGAGTCCACAGGAGCTGAGATCTTTCAGTGGGGGCTTTGGGCAAAGTGGGGTTAAGTGTCTTGCCCAAGGACACAACGACAGCAGTCATCAGTGGGAGTCGTGAAGTAGGTCTTATGGTGGGCTCGAACCCACGACCTTCAGGCCCAAAGGCCAATGCTCTACCAACTGAGCTACTGTCGCCCTGGTCTAGGATACCATGGGTCTATAATACCATGGGTCTATAATACCATGGATCTATGATACCATGGATCTATAATACCATGGATCTATAATACCATGGGTCTATAATACCATGGGTCTATGATAATAAGGTGATATAGTATTAGTTTATATCTGTCCCACCCTTGGGCCCAGGGGCCACTTATGGTCCTGCAGACTAAACTCACGTCACCCAGAAACATGTTAGAACTCAGCTGAGAACCTGACAGAGAACCTACAGAGAACCTGACAGAGAACCTGACAGAGAACCTGATAGAGAACCTACAGAGAACCTACAGAGAACCTGACAGAGAACCTGACAGAGAACCTGATAGAGAACCTACAGAGAACCTACAGAGAACCTGACAGAGAACCTGACAGAGAACCTGATAGAGAACCTACAGAGAACCTATATTTTTCATAAAGGAGGATTCTGTGGGTGTGTCTCTTATGAATCCACTTTAGTGAAACAATCTCAGCTCTGATTGGTCAGAACGCTGCCCTCTGATTGGTCAGAACGCTGCCCTCTGATTGGTCAGAACGCTGATCATCTTGGATCACCAGGGCTTGCGGCAGCCATGTTGCTAAGACAGTTGCTATAGAAGCTGTCCTGTCCTGGTCCTCGTCCTGGTCCTCTCCTGGTCCTCTCCTGGTCCTGGCCCTGGCTCTCTCCTGGTCCTGGCCCTGGTCCTGGTCCTGGTCCGGTACCTGCTGGTAGATGGGCCGCAGCTCCTCCAGGCTCTGTCTGCTGGTGATGGAGTAGACGAGGACGAAGGCGTGGCCTTTGGAGATGGACAAACGCTGCATCGCAGGAAACTGGTGACTCCCCGTAGTGTCTGTGATCTGCAGCGTGCACACGCTCTTATCACAGCTGATCACCTGCACCAGGAGAGAGACACCAGGAGAGACCAGGGAGAGACCAGGGAGAGAGCAGGGAGAGACCAGGGAGAGAGCAGGGAGAGAGACACCAGGAGAGACCAGGGGAGAGAGCAGGGAGAGACCAGGGAGAGAGAGCAGGGAGAGAGAGCAGGGAGAGACCAGGGAGAGAGAGCAGGGAGAGAGAGCAGGGAGAGAGACCAGGGGAGAGACCAGAGAGAGACCAGGGGAGAGACCAGGGGAGAGACCAGGGGAGAGACCAGGGAGAGAGCAGGGAGAGAGAGCAGGGAGAGACCAGGGAGAGAGAGCAGGGAGAGAGAGCAGGGAGAGAGACCAGGGGAGAGACCAGAGAGAGACCAGGGGAGAGACCAGGGGAGAGACCAGGGGAGAGACCAGGGAGAGAGCAGGGAGAGAGAGCAGGGAGAGAGAGCAGGGAGAGAGAGCAGGGAGAGTGACCAGGGGAGAGACCAGAGAGAGACCAGGGGAGAGACCAGGGAGAGACCAGGGGAGAGACCAGGGAGAGAGCAGGGAGAGACCAGGGAGAGAGAGCAGGGAGAGAGAGCAGGGAGAGAGACCAGGGGAAAGACCAGAGAGAGACCAGGGGAGAGACCAGGGGAGAGACCAGGGGAGAGACCAGGGAGAGAGCAGGGAGAGAGAGCAGGGAGAGACCAGGGAGAGAGAGCAGGGAGAGAGAGCAGGGAGAGAGACCAGGGGAGAGACCAGAGAGAGACCAGGGGAGAGACCAGGGGAGAGACCAGGGGAGAGACCAGGGAGAGAGCAGGGAGAGAGAGCAGGGAGAGAGAGCAGGGAGAGAGAGCAGGGAGAGAGAGCAGGGAGAGTGACCAGGGGAGAGACCAGAGAGAGACCAGGGGAGAGACCAGGGAGAGACCAGGGGAGAGACCAGGGAGAGACCAGGGAGAGACCAGGGAGAGACCAGGGAGAAACCAGGGAGAGACCAGGGGAGAGAGCAGAGAAAGATGAGGCAAACATGAGTAACTATTTACTAAGTTTATATAAAAAACAACTAATTGAGGAATACAATGAATAAGAATGACGTTTATCTCAGTAGGCTCAATGACTGGACACATGAATAGTATAATGGTGTGTACATGTATGTACATACGTGTCTATATATATATATATATACACGTGTGTGTGTTATACTATACATGCACATATATAATCTCTTATTTCATTATTATTTTTAGAAGAGAAATATATGTTACTGTTTGTACAATTCTCCCTTGTTTCCAGAGGGTTGTTTTTGTTTTTATGATTATATATAAAGTATGCACACATGTTTCAAAAATCTAACTCCCTGGGTCTACAGCCTCAGTCCTGGGTCTACGGCCTCAGTCCTGGGTCTACGGCCTCAGTCCTGGGTCTACGGCCTCAGTCCTGGGTCTACGGCCTCAGTCCTGGGTCTACGGCCTCAGTCCTGGGTCTACGGCCTCAGTCCTGGGTCTACGGCCTCAGTCCTGGGTCTACGGCCTCAGTCCTGGGTCTACGGCCTCAGTCCTGGGTCTACGGCCTCAGTCCTGGGTCTACGGCCTCAGTCCTGGGTCTACGGCCTCAGTCCTGGGTCTACAGCCTCAGTCCTTGATCTGTTGGAATGTGAACCAGGAAGTGTTCGTTCTACCGTCTGACACCAGAGACCAATATGTGAGGTCAAAGGTCAGTACTACAAGCTTCCTACTACAAGAGTGTGTGATACCTGTCTGTGTCTCTGATGGTACCTGTCTGTGCCTCTGATGGTACCTGTCTGTGTCTCTGATGGTACCTGTCTGTGCCTCTGATGGTACCTGTCTGTGCCTCTGATGGTACCTGTATGTGTCTCTGATGGTACCTGTCTGTGTCTCTGATGGTACCTGTCTGTGCCTCTGATGGTACCTGTCTGTGTCTCTGATGGTACCTGTCTGTGTCTCTGATGGTACTTGTATGTGTCTCTGATGGTACCTGTCTGTGTCTCTGGTGGTTCCTGTATGTCTCTGATGGTACCTTTCTGTGTCTCTGATGGTACCTGTATGTGTCTCTGATGGTACCTGTATGTCTCTCTGGTGGTACCTTTCTGTGTCTCTAATGGTACCTGTCTGTGTCTCTGATCGTACCTGTATGTCTCTGATGGTACCTGTATGTGTCTCTGATGGTGCCTGTCTGTGTCTCTGATGGTACCTGTCTGTGTCTCTGATGGTACCTGATGGTACCTGTATGTGTCTCTGATGGTACCTGTCTGTGTCTCTGATGGTACCTGTCTGTGTCTCTGATGGTACCTGTCCGTGTCTCTGATGGTACCTGTATGTATCTCTGATAGTACCTGTATGTCTCTGATGGTACCTGTATGTGTCATTGATGGTACCTGTCCGTGTCTCTGATGGTACCTGTATGTGTCTCTGATGGTACCTGCATGTCTCTGATGGTACCTCTCCGTGTCTCTGATGGTACCTGTCTGTGTCTCTGATGGTACCTGTCTGTAGGTGTCCTCCACAGTGGGGATGTAGGTGTGTGGTACCATGTGCAGTACCATGTGTACCTGTCTGTACGTGTCCTTCACAGTGGGGATGTAGGTGTGTGGTACCATGTGCAGTACCATGTGTACCTGTCTGTACGTGTCCTCCACAGTGAGGATGTAGGTGTGTGGTACCATGTGCAGTACCATGTGTACCTGTCTGTACGTGTCCTCCACAGTGAGGATGTAGGTGTGTGTTACCATGTGCAGTACCATGTGTACCTGTCTGTATGTGTCCTCCACAGCTGGGATGTAGGTGTGTGGTACAATGTGCAGTACCATGTGCAGTACCATGTGTACCTGTCTGTACGTGTCCTCCACAGTGAGGATGTAGGTGTGTGTTACCATGTGCAGTACCATGTGCAGTACCATGTGTACCTGTCTGTATGTGTCCTCCACAGTGGGGATGTAGGTGTGTGGTACCATGTGCAGTACCATGTGCAGTACCATGAGTACCTGTCTGTATGTGTCCTCCACAGTGGGGATGTAGGTGTGTGGTACCATGTGCAGTACCATGTGCAGTACCATGTGTACCTGTCTGTACGTGTCCTCCACAGTGAGGATGTAGGTGTGTGGTACCATGTGCAGTACCATGTGTACCTGTCTGTACGTGTCCTCCACAGTGGGGATGTAGGTGTGTGGTACCATGTGCAGTACCATGTGTACCTGTCTGTACGTGTCCTCCACAGTGGGGATGTAGGTGTGTGGTACCATGTGCAGTACCATGTGCAGTACCATGTGTACCTGTCTGTACGTGTCCTCCACAGTGGGGATGTAGGTGTGTGGTACCATGTGCAGTACCATGTGCAGTACCATGTGTACCTGTCTGTATGTGTCCTCCACAGTGGGGATGTAGGTGTGTGGTACCATGTGCAGTACCATGTGCAGTACCATGTGTACCTGTCTGTATGTGTCCTCCACAGTGGGGATGTAGGTGTGTGGTACCATGTGCAGTACCATGTGTACCTGTCTGTACGTGTCCTCCACAGTGAGGATGTAGGTGTGTGGTACCATGTGCAGTACCATGTGTACCTGTCTGTACGTGTCCTCCACAGTGAGGATGTAGGTGTGTGTTACCATGTGCAGTACCATGTGTACCTGTCTGTATGTGTTCTCCACAGTGGGGATGTAGGTGTGTGGTACCATGTGCAGTACCATGTGCAGTACCATGAGTACCTGTCTGTATGTGTCCTCCACAGTGGGGATGTAGGTGTGTGGTACCATGTGCAGTACCATGTGCAGTACCATGTGTACCTGTCTGTACGTGTCCTCCACAGTGAGGATGTAGGTGTGTGGTACCATGTGCAGTACCATGTGTACCTGTCTGTACTGTACGTGTCCTCCACAGTGGGGATGTAGGTGTGTGGTACCATGTGCAGTACCATGTGTACCTGTCTGTACGTGTCCTCCACAGTGGGGATGTAGGTGTGTGGTACCATGTGCAGTACCATGTGTACCTGTCTGTACGTGTCCTCCACAGTGGGGATGTAGGTGTGTGGTACCATGTGCAGTACCATGTGCAGTACCATGTGTACCTGTCTGTATGTGTCCTCCACAGTGGGGATGTAGGTGTGTGGTACCATGTGCAGTACCATGTGCAGTACCATGTGTACCTGTCTGTATGTGTCCTCCACAGTGGGGATGTAGGTGTGTGGTACCATGTGCAGTACCATGTGTACCTGTCTGTACGTGTCCTCCACAGTGAGGATGTAGGTGTGTGGTACCATGTGCAGTACCATGTGTACCTGTCTGTACGTGTCCTCCACAGTGAGGATGTAGGTGTGTGTTACCATGTGCAGTACCATGTGTACCTGTCTGTATGTGTTCTCCACAGTGGGGATGTAGGTGTGTGGTACCATGTGCAGTACCATGTGCAGTACCATGTGTACCTGTCTGTACGTGTCCTCCACAGTGAGGATGTAGGTGTGTGTTACCCTGTGCAGTACCATGTGCAGTACCATGTGTACCTGTCTGTACGTGTCCTCCACAGTGGGGATGTAGGTGTGTGTTACCCTGTGCAGTACCATGTGTACCTGTCTGTATGTGTCCTCCACAGTGGGGATGTAGGTGTGTGGTACCATGTGCAGTACCATGTGTACCTGTCTGTACGTGTCCTCCACAGTGAGGATGTAGGTGTGTGTTACCATGTGCAGTACCATGTGTACCTGTCTGTATGTGTCCTCCACAGTGGGGATGTAGGTGTGTGGTACCATGTGCAGTACCATGTGCAGTACCATGAGTACCTGTCTGTATGTGTCCTCCACAGTGGGGATGTAGGTGTGTGGTACCATGTGCAGTACCATGTGCAGTACCATGTGTACCTGTCTGTACGTGTCCTCCACAGTGGGGATGTAGGTGTGTGGTACCATGTGCAGTACCATGTGTACCTGTCTGTACGTGTCCTCCACAGTGGGGATGTAGGTGTGTGGTACCATGTGCAGTACCATGTGTACCTGTCTGTACGTGTCCTCCACAGTGGGGATGTAGGTGTGTGGCAGTACCATGTGCAGTACCATGTGTACCTGTCTGTACGTGTCCTCCACAGTGGGGATGTAGGTGTGTGGTACCATGTGCAGTACCATGTGCAGTACCATGTGTACCTGTCTGTACGTGTCCTCCACAGTGGGGATGTAGGTGTGTGGTACCATGTGCAGTACCATGTGCAGTACCATGTGTACCTGTCTGTACGTGTCCTCCACAGTGGGGATGTAGGTGTGTGGTACCATGTGCAGTACCATGTGTACCTGTCTGTACGTGTCCTCCACAGTGGGGATGTAGGTGTGTGGTACCATGTGCAGTACCATGTGTACCTGTCTGTACGTGTCCTCCACAGTGGGGGATGTAGGTGTGTGGTACCATGTGCAGTACCATGTGTACCTGTCTGTACGTGTCCTCCACAGTGGGGATGTAGGTGTGTGGTACCATGTGCAGTACCATGTGTACCTGTCTGTACGTGTCCTCCACAGTGGGGATGTAGGTGTGTGGTACCATGTGCAGTACCATGTGCAGTACCATGTGTACCTGTCTGTACGTGTCCTCCACAGTGGGGATGTAGGTGTGTGGTACCATGTGCAGTACCATGTGTACCTGTCTGTACGTGTCCTCCACAGTGGGGATGTAGGTGTGTGGTACCATGTGCAGTACCATGTGTACCTGTCTGTACGTGTCCTCCACAGTGGGGATGTAGGTGTGTGGTACCATGTGCAGTACCATGTGTACCTGTCTGTACGTGTCCTCCACAGTGGGGATGTAGGTGTGTGGTACCATGTGCAGTACCATGTGTACCTGTCTGTACGTGTCCTCCACAGTGGGGATGTAGGTGTGTGGTACCATGTGCAGTACCATGTGTACCTGTCTGTACGTGTCCTCCACAGTGGGGATGTAGGTGTGTGGTACCATGTGCAGTACCATGTGTACCTGTCTGTACGTGTCCTCCACAGTGGGGATGTAGGTGTGTGGTACCATGTGCAGTACCATGTGTACCTGTCTGTACGTGTCCTCCACAGTGGGGATGTAGGTGTGTGGTACCATGTGCAGTACCATGTGTACCTGTCTGTACGTGTCCTCCACAGTGGGGATGTAGGTGTGTGGTACCATGTGCAGTACCATGTGTACCTGTCTGTACGTGTCCTCCACAGTGGGGATGTAGGTGTGTGGTACCATGTGCAGTACCATGTGCTACATGTGTACCTGTCTGTACGTGTCCTCCACAGTGGGGATGTAGGTGTGTGGTACCATGTGCAGTACCATGTGTACCTGTCTGTACGTGTCCTCCACAGTGGGGATGTAGGTGTGTGGTACCATGTGCAGTACCATGTGTACCTGTCTGTACGTGTCCTCCACAGTGGGGATGTAGGTGTGTGTGGTACCATGTGCAGTACCATGTGTACCTGTCTGTACGTGTCCTCCACAGTGGGGATGTAGGTGTGTGGTACCATGTGCAGTACCATGTGTACCTGTCTGTACGTGTCCTCCACAGTGGGGATGTAGGTGTGTGGTACCATGTGCAGTACCATGTGTACCTGTCTGTACGTGTCCTCCACAGTGGGGATGTAGGTGTGTGGTACCATGTGCAGTACCATGTGTACCTGTCTGTACGTGTCCTCCACAGTGGGGATGTAGGTGTGTGGTACCATGTTCAGTACCATGTGTACCTGTCTGTACGTGTCCTCCACAGTGGGGATGTAGGTGTGTGGTACCATGTGCAGTACCATGTGTACCTGTCTGTACGTGTCCTCCACAGTGGGGATGTAGGTGTGTGGTTCCATGTGCAGTACCATGTGTACCTGTCTGTACGTGTCCTCCACAGTGGGGATGTAGGTGTGTGGTACCATGTGCAGTACCATGTGTACCTGTCTGTACGTGTCCTCCACAGTGGGGATGTAGGTGTGTGGTACCATGTGCAGTACCATGTGTACCTGTCTGTACGTGTCCTCCACAGTGAGGATGTAGGTGTGTGGTACCATGTTCAGTACCATGTGTACCTGTCTGTACGTGTCCTCCACAGTGGGGATGTAGGTGTGTGGTACCATGTGCAGTACCATGTGTACCTGTCTGTACGTGTCCTCCACAGTGGGGATGTAGGTGTGTGGTACCATGTGCAGTACCATGTGCAGTACCATGTGTACCTGTCTGTACGTGTCCTCCACAGTGGGGATGTAGGTGTCTCTGAATGTTCCTTTGACGAAGCGAAGCACCAGTGAACTCTTCCCGACTCCTCCGGCTCCAAACACCACCACACTGTAGTCATTACTCTGCTCTGGCATTCTGGGAAACGGAGTCCTGAGGAGACAGACAGGGGCTAAAGCAGGACTAGGGTAGGACTAAACCAGGACTATAGCAGGACTAAAGCAGGTCTAAAACAGGTCTAAAGCGGGACTAAACCAGGACTAAAGCAGGACTAAAGCAGGACTAGGGTAGGACTAAACCAGGACTAAAGCAGGACTAAAGCAGGTCTAAAACAGGTCTAAAGCGGGACTAAACCAGGACTAAAGCAGGACTAAAGCAGGACTAGGGTAGGACTAAACCAGGACTAAAGCAGGACTAAAGCAGGTCTAAAACAGGTCTAAAGCGGGACTAAACCAGGACTAAAGCAGGACTAAAGCAGGACTAGGGTAGGACTAAACCAGGACTAGGGTAGGACTAAACCAGGACTAAACCAGGTCTAAAGCAGGTCTAAAGCAGGTCTAAAGCAGGTCTAAAGCAGGACTAAACCAGGACTAAAGCTGGACTAAACCAGGACTAAAGGAGGACTAAAGCAGGACTAAAGCAGGTCTAAAGCAGGTCTAAAGCAGGACTAAAGCAGGACTAAAGCAGGTCTAAAGCAGGACTAAAGCAGGACTAAAGCAGGACTAAAGCAGGTCTAAAGCAGGACTAAAGCAGGTCTA
The DNA here is from genome assembly GCA_964034765.1 of Knipowitschia caucasica. Classification (NCBI taxonomy): domain Eukaryota; kingdom Metazoa; phylum Chordata; class Actinopteri; order Gobiiformes; family Gobiidae; genus Knipowitschia; species Knipowitschia caucasica. The sequence continues at coordinate 397,012 of OZ035824.1, read as the reverse complement.
AAGCAGGTCTAAAGCAGGACTAAAGCAGGACTAAAGCAGGACTAAAGCAGGTCTAAAGCAGGTCTAAATCAGAACTAAAGCTGGAGTTGGATCTGGAGTTATTTCTGTCTCTGGTGTTTCCTCGTCCTCCTCCGCACAGGAAGTGATGCAATGTGTGGGAGGCAGTTTCCACGGCGATGTTCCCCATCTCAGTCTCCACGACAACAGCACCACAGCAGCGTGTCCCCCTCATTGTCGGGCAGTCCTGCTTTAGTCCTGCTTTAGTCCTGCTTTAGTCCTGCTTTAGACCTGCTTTAGTCCTGCTTTAGACCTGCTTTAGTCCTGCTTTAGTCCTGCTTTAGACCTGCTTTAGTCCTGCTTTAGACCTGCTTTAGTCCTGCTTTAGACCTGCTTTAGAGCTGCTTTAGTCCTGCTTTAGTCCTGCTTTAGACCTGCTTTAGTCCTGCTTTAGTCCTGCTTTAGACCTGCTTTAGTCCTGCTTTAGTCCTGCTTTAGACCTGCTTTAGTGCTGATTTAGACCTGCTTTAGTCCTGCTTTAGTCCTGCTTTAGTCCTGCTTTAGACCTGCTTTAGACCTGCTTTAAATCTGCTTTAGTCCTGCTTTAGTCCTGCTTTAGACCTGCTTTAGACCTGCTTTAGACCTGCTTTAGTCCTGCTTTAGACCTGCTTTAGTCCTGCTTTAGACCTGCTTTAGAGCTGCTTTAGTCCTGCTTTAAACCTGCTTTAGACCTGCTTTAAACCTGCTTTAGTCCTGCTTTAGACCTGCTTTAGACCTGGTTTAGACCTGCTTTAGTCCTGCTTTAGACCTGCTTTAGACCTGCTTTAGTCCTGGTTTAGTCCCGCTTTAGTCCTGCTTTAGACCTGCTTTAGTCCTGCTTTAGACCTGAGCTGCTTTAGTCCTGCTTTAAACCTGCTTTAGACCTGCTTTAAACCTGCTTTAGTCCTGCTTTAGACCTGCTTTAGACCTGGTTTAGACCTGCTTTAGTCCTGCTTTAGACCTGAGCTGCTTTAGTCCTGCTTTAAACCTGCTTTAGACCTGCTTTAAACCTGCTTTAGTCCTGCTTTAGACCTGCTTTAGACCTGGTTTAGACCTGCTTTAGTCCTGCTTTAGACCTGCTTTAGACCTGCTTTAGACCTGCTTTAAACCTGCTTTAGTCCTGCTTTAGACCTGCTTTAGTCCTGGTTTAGTCCTGGACCCTGAGCTGTGGCTGAATCCTCTTTTCTCTGAGTTTGTCTAATTTTGTTCAGGAGCCGCAGACGTGCATGTTCTGACGGTTTCACGCGTCTTCACAGAGACGTGCGAGTCCGCGTCACGACACCACACGCGCACGTATCTCTCTCACGCACGCGCACCGTTCCTTCTTCGTCCGTGTGCGCGCGCGCTGCTGTGGACCGTCACGAGCACGCGCAAATACCCTTCAAAAGGAAACATGTCTGATCCATGGGAAGGAGCTGAGGTCACATGTGGATAAATAAATATATTATTGTCATTTTTCTGCTCCTGGTTCTTCCTGATGGAGCGGAGGCCCCGGAGGAGAGCAGACCGAGGAGGAGGCACTGCGGGTGGGAGGAGGGATGGGGAAGAGGGGGGAGTGTGGAGGAGGTGGAGCAGGAGCAGCGGGCTTACCGTGTGCGTGTGGCCGGCCTGGGTCTACTCTGGAGCGGCTGCGAGCATCGTGAAGCCCCCGCGGTCTGAGTCAAAGCCTCTCCTGCATCCACGGCTCCATCACGCTCCGCACTGACCGCACTTCCGCCCAGGACCGTCACAATAAGAGCAACCCGGGCTGGAGGCTCACACCCACACAGCAACACACCAGCCTCATGATAAAATAAAGGGCTCTCACTCTGGTCTCACTCTGGTCTCACTCTGGTCTCTCTCTGGTCTATCTGTGGTCTATCTCTGGTCTCTCTCTGGTCTCTCTCTGGTCTCTCTCTGGTCTATCTCTGCTTTCTCTCTGATCTCTCTCTGGTATCTCTCTGGTCTCTCCCTCTGGCCTCTTTCTGGTCTCTCTCTAGCCTCTTTCTGGTCTCCGTCTGGTCTCTCGCTCCCTGGTCTCTTATTGTGAAAGGGTGTCGTCTGCGGCGGAAGTGAGTGTTTGTGGGGTCCTCGCGCTCCAGTCCGTGAGCGTCTCGTCACGTCACAGAAGCGTCACGTCTCAAACTCCTTCAGAAGTCCGAGTGCGCGGACACCTCTCTCCTCCTCCTCCTCTCCTCTCTCTCTCTCCTCCTCCTCCTCTCTCTCTCTCTTTCCTCTCGCTCTCCTCTTCCTCTCTTCTCTCCTCTCTTCTCTCCTCTCTCTCTCCTCTCTCTCTCCTCTTTCTCCTCCTTTCGCACCCCTACTAATGATAATAATAATAATCATGATAATAATCATAAAAATAATCATGAAAATTATCATGATAATAATAATTAAAACATGAATAATAATGGCATTTATAACAGTAATAATAATAACAAGTATGAAGTATAATAAAGCTCACAAGTCCTCTCACAATAGTCCTGGTCTCAGGTCTCTGTCCTGAAGTCCTCTCACATTAGTCCTGGTCTCAGGTCTCTGTCCTGAAGTCCTCTCACAATAGTCCTGGTCTCAGGTCTCTGTCCTGAAGTCCTCTCACATTAGTCCTGGTCTCTGTCCTGAAGTCCTCTCACATTAGTCCTGGTCTCAGGTCTCTGTCCTGAAGTCCTCTTACATTAGTCCAGGTCTCAGGTCTCTGTCCTGAAGTCCTCTCACATTAGTCCTGGTCTCAGGTCTCAGTCCTGAAGTCCTCTCACATTAGTCCTGGTCTCAGGTCTCTGTCCTGAAGTCCTCTCACATTAGTCCTGGTCTCAGGTCTCTGTCCTGAAGTCCTCTCACATTAGTCCTGGTCTCAGGTCTCTGTCCTGAAGTCCTCTCACATTAGTCCTGGTCTCAGGTCTCTGTCCTGAAGTCCTCTCACATTAGTCCTGGTCTCAGGTCTCAGTCCTGAAGTCCTCTCACATTAGTCCTGGTCTCAGGTCTCTGTCCTGAAGTCCTCTCACATTAGTCCTGGTCTCAGGTCTCTGTCCTGAAGTCCTCTCACATTAGTCCTGGTCTCAGGTCTCTGTCCTGAAGTCCTCTCACATTAGTCCTGGTCTCAGGTCTCTGTCCTGAAGTCCTCTCACATTAGTCCTGGTCTCAGGTCTCTGTCCTGAAGTCCTCTCACATTAGTCCTGGTCTCAGGTCTCTGTCCTGAAGTCCTCTCACATTAGTCCTGGTCTCAGGTCTCTGTCCTGAAGTCCTCTCACATTAGTCCTGGTCTCAGGTCTCTGTCCTGAAGTCCTCTCACATTAGTCCTGGTCTCAGGTCTCTGTCCTGAAGTCCTCTCACATTAGTCCTGGTCTCAGGTCTCTGTCCTGAGGTCTGTGTCTGTGCATGTTCACAGGGATCAGACCTTTTGGCGGCTCAGGTGAATGCCCCCCCCCCCCCCCCCTCCCTCCCTCCTGACCCAGTATCGCAGTGCGCGTGCGTGTTTTGACGTGTGTGCGCCCCTCCCATCCTCTTCCAGCTCCGTCTCCTCAGCAGCAGCTCTGTCCTCTGCGCCCTGAGAGATGTGAGGTAAGCACCTTTATTATGATACATGTCTGCGTCTGTATGTGCTCTGGTCTGGTCTGGCCTGGTCTGGCCTGATCTGCTCTGCTTTGGTCTGGTCTGGGTCCATCATCTCGGTCTGGTCTGACGCGGCTCTTTGACGCATCCGCTTAATCTGCGTCCGTTGCGCACTTCCAGACCGCAAGGACTCCGCACGGACCCCGCAGACACCGCTCTCTCCGCTCCTCCTGACTCCTGGAGCTTTCTTTCTTGCGGTGATCCGCGGGTGCTGCGGGCTGCGGGCTGCGGAGGATGGAGGCTGCGGGGAGTGGGGGAAGGGCGCAGTCAGAAGTGCGCATCCTGGAGGTGAGCGGCACAAAGCGCGGCCCTAAGTGCGTGCGCTCACCCGGAGGAGAGGCGCCATTCAGGGCTAAACACTGGGAATGGGCCGCTATTGTCCTGCATCCTCCCGTGCTGTCCCGTGCTGTCCCGTGCTGTCCCGTGCTGTCCCGGGCTGTGATGGACGCATGCACGTGAGGCCTGTGTCACAGGGGCCTCACAGAAGAGAGAGCATAATATTATTATTATTATTATATTATTAATATAATAATAATACAGACGCTCGGGGTCTCTTTGGTATTCTCTCTCTCCAAACACTGTGGTAATAAACTGTAGCCACAGCTGCCCTGGGGCACACTGACAGAAGCCCCTCCCACCACCACCAACCACTCACACACACACCAGACTCATTCTAATGTGGGGGAAGTGTCTTGCCTAAGGATGGTCCATGGTATTGCACATAACTGTAGTACTGATCACAGGGTCAGCAGTCCAGGACTAAACCAGGACTGGACCAGGTTTAAACCACGACTGGACCAGGATTGGACCAGGGCTGGACCAGTAACTAACTTATATAACTGTATGTGATCAGGTCCTGATCCTGGACCAGAGTTAATATGTCCCTGATGATGTAAGATGGACTAAATCAGGACTGGACTAGGACCGGGTCATGTGATGTGTGTAAACCTGCACCAGACTGGTCAGACTCGTGGTCTCTGGGTTTATGAGATGTTTGTCCCACAAACATTTTAAGGTTGCGACAAGTCCTAGTTCAGACATAGTTCCGTCCTGCTTTAGTCCTGTTTTAGACCTGCTTTAGTCCTGCTTTAGACCTGCTTTAGACCTGCCTTAGACCTGCTTTAGATCTGCCTTGGACCTGCTTTAGACCTGATTTAGTCCTGCTTTAGTCCTGCTTTAGACCTGCCTTAGACCTGCTTTAGATCTGCCTTGGACCTGCTTTAGACCTGATTTAGTCCTGCTTTAGTCCTGCTTTAGACCTGCTTTAGTCTTGCATTAGTCCTGCTTTAGACCTGCTTTAGTCCTGCTTTAGACCTGCTTTAGACCTGCTTTAGACCTGCTTTAGTCCTGCTTTAGTCCTGCTTTAGACCTGGCCTTTTAGTCCTGCTTTAGACCTGCTTTAGACCTGCTTTAGACCTGCTTTAGACCTGATTTAGTCCTGCCTTTAGACCTGCTTTAGACCTGCTTTAGACCTGCTTTAGACCTGCTTTAGACCTGCTTTAGACCTGCTTTAGACCTGCTTTAGACCTGCTTTAGACCTGCTTTAGACCTGATTTAGTCCTGCTTTAGACCTGCCTTAGACCTGCTTTAGACCTGCTTTAGACCTGCTTTAGTCCTGCTTTAGACCTGCCTTAGACCTGCTTTAGACCTGATTTAGTCCTGCTTTAGACCTGCTTTAGTCCTGCTTTAGACCTGCTTTAGACCTGCTTTAGTCCTGCTTTAGACCTGCTTTAGTCCTGCTTTAGACCTGCTTTAGACCTGCTTTAGTCCTGCTTTAGACCTGCTTTAGTCCTGCTTTAGTCCTGCTTTAGACCTGCTTTAGACCTGCTTTAGACCTGCTTTAGACCTGCTTTAGTCCTGCTTTAGACCTGCCTTAGACCTGCTTTAGACCTGATTTAGTCCTGCTTTAGACTTGCTTTAGACCTGCTTTAGTCCTGCTTTAGACCTGCTTTAGTCCTGCTTTAGTCCTGCTTTAGACCTGCTTTAGTCCTGCTTTAGACCTGCTTTAGTCCTGCTTTAGTCCTGCTTTAGACCTGCTTTAGACCTGCTTTAGACCTGCTTTAGACCTGCTTTAGTCCTGCTTTAGACCTGCCTTAGACCTGCTTTAGACCTGATTTAGTCCTGCTTTAGACTTGCTTTAGTCCTGCTTTAGTCCTGGTTTAGACCTGCTTTAGTCCTGCTTTAGTCCTGCTTTAGTCCCGCTTTAGACCTGGTTTAGACCTGGTTTTAGGCCTGGTTTAGACTTGGTTCTTTAGTTTATATGTAAACAAAGAGCCTCTCCCTGAAGCCCCTCCCCCTCCTGTTACACTTCCCATCATGCATCTCTCTCTCATCCTGTTTCCCCGGAGACAGACTCTCCTCATTACCACGGCAACCACTTTCTGCAGCATCAGAGGAATGGACAAGATGGCCGACCACCAGGACTGAACCAGGTCTAAATCAGGACTAAACCAGGTCTAAATCGAGACTAAACCAGGTCTAAACCAGGTCTAAACCTGGACTGAACCAGGACTGAACCAGGAAGGAAAGCAGTTTCTGTGATTCTGCATTGACGCTTGTTTCATCTCTAGTCTCCATGACGATCTCTCATCTTCAGAGAGCTGAATCTGATTGATGCTTCCCACAATGCACTGCTGCGACACAAAAGCCGTCTCCAACTGTGACACAATGTCTGTTAGCATTAACATCAGTCTACAGTCTGTGTTAGCATTAGCATCTGTATACAGTCTGTGTTAGCATTAGCATCTGTATACAGTCTGTGTTAGCATTAGCATCTGTATACAGTCTGTGTTAGCATTAGCATCTGTATACAGTCTGTGTTAGCATTAGCATCTGTATACAGTCTGTGTTAGCATTAGCATCTGTATACAGTCTGTGTTAGCATTAGCATCTGTATACAGTCTGTGTTAGCATTAGCATCTGTATACAGTCTGTGTTAGCATTAGCATCTGTATACAGTCTGTGTTAGCATTAGCATCTGTATACAGTCTGTGTTAGCATTAGCATCTGTATACAGTCTGTGTTAGCATTAGCATCTGTATACAGTCTCTGTGTTAGCATTAGCATCTGTATACAGTCTGTGTTAGCATTAGCATCTGTATACAGTCTGTGTTAGCATTAGCATCTGTATACAGTCTGTGTTAGCATTAGCATCTGTATACAGTCTGTGTTAGCATTAGCATCTGTATACAGTCTGTGTTAGCATTAGCATCTGTATACAGTCTGTGTTAGCATTAGCATCAGTCTGTGTTGCATTAGCATCTGTACAGTCTGTGTTAGCATTAGCATCTGTATACAGTCTGTGTTAGCATTAGCATCTGTATACAGTCTGTGTTAGCATTAGCATCTGTATACAGTCTGTGTTAGCATTAGCATCTGTATACAGTCTGTGTTAGCATTAGCATCTGTATACAGTCTGTGTTAGCATTAGCATCTGTATACAGTCTGTGTTAGCATTAGCATCTGTATACAGTCTGTGTTAGCATTAGCATCTGTATACAGTCTGTGTGCTAGCATCTGTATACAGTCTGTGTTAGCATTAGCATCTGTATACAGTCGTGTTAGCATTAGCATCTGTATACAGTCTGTGTTAGCATTAGCATCTGTTACAGTCTGTGTTAGCATTAGCATCTGTATACAGTCTGTGTTAGCATTAGCATCTGTATACAGTCTGTGTTAGCATTAGCATCTGTATACAGTCTGTGTTAGCATTAGCATCTGTATACAGTCTGTGTTAGCATTAGCATCTGTATACAGTCTGTGTTAGCATTAGCATCTGTATACAGTCTGTGTTAGCATTAGCATCTGTATACAGTCTGTGTTAGCATTAGCATCTGTATACAGTCTGTGTTAGCATTAGCATCTGTATACAGTCTGTGTTAGCATTAGCATCTGTATACAGTCTGTGTTAGCATTAGCATCTGTATACAGTCTGTGTTAGCATTAGCATCTGTATACAGTCTGTGTTAGCATTAGCATCTGTATACAGTCTGTGTTAGCATTAGCATCTGTATACAGTCTGTGTTAGCATTAGCATCTGTATACAGTCTGTGTTAGCATTAGCATCTGTATACAGTCTGTGTTAGCATTAGCATCTGTATACAGTCTGTGTTAGCATTAGCATCTGTATACAGTCTGTGTTAGCATTAGCATCTGTATACAGTCTGTGTTAGCATTAGCATCTGTATACAGTCTGTGTTAGCATTAGCATCTGTATACAGTCTGTGTTAGCATTAGCATCTGTATACAGTCTGTGTTAGCATTAGCATCTGTATACAGTCTGTGTTAGCAGCATCTGTATACAGTCTGTGTTAGCATTAGCATCTGTATACAGTCTGTGTTAGCATTAGCATCTGTATACAGTCTGTGTTAGCATTAGCATCTGTATACAGTCTGTGTTAGCATTAGCATCTGTATACAGTCTGTGTTAGCATTAGCATCTGTATACAGTCTGTGTTAGCATTAGCATCTGTATACAGTCTGTGTTAGCATTAGCATCTGTATACAGTCTGTGTTAGCATTAGCATCTGTATACAGTCTGTGTTAGCATTAGCATCTGTATACAGTCTGTGTTAGCATTAGCATCTGTATACAGTCTGTGTTAGCATTAGCATCTGTATACAGTCTGTGTTAGCATTGACAAAGTATCTGGGTGTCTCGATAGTTGGACAATGATTGTGTGTCCTGCAGGTGGCGCTGGAGACACCAGTAACGATGGCGGACGCAGTGGCTTCGTACGACCAGCTGGCGCACCAGGTGGAGGCGCTACGGCAGGAGAACTCCCACCTGCGGAGGGAGCTCAAGGACAACTGCCACCACCTGAGCCAGCTGGAGACCGAGACCTTTGGCATGAAAGTAAGTGACTCAGGCAGCTCGCTCTGGTCTCTCTCTGGTCTCTCTCTGGTCTCTCTCTCTGGTCTCTCTCTCTGGTCTCTCTTCTGGTCTCTCTCTGGTCTCTCTCTGGTCTCTCTCTGGTCTCTCTCTGGTCTCTCTCTGGTCTCTCTCTGGTCTCTCTCTGGTCTCTCTCTGGTCTCTCTCTCTGGTCTCTCTCTCTGGTCTCTCTCTGGTCTCTCTCTGGTCTCTCTCTCTGGTCTCTCTCTGGTCTCTCTCTGGTCTCTCTCTGGTCTCTCTCTGGTCTCTCTCTGGTCTCTCTCTCTCTGGTCTCTCTCGGTCTCTCTCTCTCTGGCGTCTCTCTCTCTGGTCTCTCTCTCTGGTCTCTCTCTGGTCTCTCTCTCTGGTCTCTCTCTCTGGTCTCTCCTCTGGTCTCTCTCTGGTCTCTCTCTGGTCTCTCTCTCTGGTCTCTCTCTCTGGTCCTCTCTCTCTGGTCTCTCTCTCTGGTCTCTCTCTCTGGTCTCTCTCTCTTGGTCTCTCTCTCTGGTCTCTCTCTCTGGTCTCTCTCTCTGGTCTCTCTCTCTGGTCTCTCTCTGGTCTCTCTCTGGTCTCTCTCTCTCTGGTCTCTCTCTCCTCTGGTCTCTCTCTGGTCTCTCTCTCTCTCTGGTCTCTCTCTCTGGTCTCTCTCTCTGGTCTCTCTCTGTCTCTCTCTCTGGTCTCTCTCTCTGGTCTCTCTCTGGCTCTCTCTGTCTCTCTCTGGTCTCTCTCTCTGGTCTCTCTCTGGTCTCTCTCTCTGGTCTCTCTCTGGTCTCTCTCTCTGGTCTCTCTCTCTGGTCTCTCTCTGGTCTCTCTCTCTGGTCTCTCTCTGGGTTATTACAGTTTCAGTTAAAAAAAAAAGATCCACAGCAAATAAATGGTGCCTCTGAACTGTAAGAGGCTGAAAATAGGTCAAAGACACACACACACACACACACACACACACACACACACACACACACACACACACACACACACACACACGCAGACACACACACACACACGCAGACACACACACACACACACAGACACACACACAGACACACACACACACACACACACACACACAGACACACACACACACACACACACACACACACACACGCAGACACACACACACACACGCAGACACACACACACACACACAGACACACACATACACGTTTTTGTTACCTGGTGGGTCCCTTTGACAGGGCCGTTCAGAATGGGACCCATAGACATAATCTTTTTTTACTGGGACTACTTTAAGTAATACAAAACAGTCAATAGAAACCAAACAACTATTTTAAAGGAATTTTATTTTAGATTTTGTTTTCGAATTGCAGTGATTCTATTTTTGACATAGAATTTAATGCCACTCCATGTCCGATGTCTAAGGTCATCTGGTGAGGCATTAATGCAGGCCAGGCCAGGCCAGGCCAGGCAGTGAGACTTCCCAGGGACCTTTCCAGTCTGTATGAAAGGTGTCATGGTCTTCTCCACAGCCTTCACCTCAGATGCAGACCATGGCTTTCTCTAACGTTCTAGGGAGAGAAATAAAAATATATTAGCAATATACACTCCCAGGGTTAGGACCAAGCAGCCTGGCTGTAATCCCCCACCTGGTACACTTACCAGAAGGGGCACTGCCACTACCATGGGGTGCATCTGGATGAATGGTTGAAGGTTCTCCGCTTGAAGTTTCTTTTAGCCCGTCCGTTTGTGAGAGGATCTCTACTGCTCTCCCTGTCGCACAGAAAATAAAAATACAAGTGGCCTTTAGGGGAAAAAAATCATACATATTTTAATAATATCAAGAATTACCTTCAGGCTCAATTTGTATCTGGTCGAGGCTCTTTCCTTCGAATTCCGTCACTCTTCCCTGCTCCATGGCCATCAACACTTTGCTGATTTTGGCCAGCTCCAGTGTCCCCTCTGGTAGTCTGTAATATTGCCTGTGGATGCGAATGTCATGGCCGAGGAAGTTGGCAAGTATGTCCATCTCATTCTCTTTCATATTGAGAACTGTAGACATAGTAGCTATGTGCTTTCTAAGTTTGGTTGAGGATAGCATCTCTGGATGCACCGCACCACATTCTTTGGCTACCTGGCGTAGGGAGTCTGATCCCCTGATGTGGGTGTCTGCGCCCGGGCGGGAAAAGAAGTATGGGTTATGGTCAGAGATGGAACAGGCCCTTCTGTTCTCCACCAGCACCTCCATCGAAGCAATCATTTCAGGAGTCAAAAGAACCGGCACTTTCCGACTTCTTTTCCCTTTAATTTCAATGCGTTGAAAATGCTGACACAGCTTTTTCTCAAGTTGGGACAGTCCCAGAGCAATGTCAGAATGGATCCCAGTCTTACTTCTTAAGGTAAAGGCTGTCAGTGGCATCTTTGAAACCTCACCTTCCCTTCTTCGATTGAAAATGATGACCTCACAAAGAGTCAAAACTGCCAGTTTAGACCAATGCTTAGACGTTGGCTCACTTATTAGGGTTTGCACATATTCAGGTCGACATACCTCAATATGTGCATGCATGGCTCTAACGTCCTCAGTCAGAGGGAGCAGGTCCGGAGTGTTCCACTTGGCTTGCCGGAGGGTCTGTAGGGCAGCAGAAGAAACACAGACGTCCCACCTCTTCTCAAAAAGCAGCCGGCTTCGTTGGAGGTTTTTAATAAATAGTTCATCAACACAATGCTCCATTTTTGAGTCACATTCAAGAATATCTGCTAGCTTTCTGAGGCTATGGCCGAGTTTGAGGGCCAAGGATGGAGTCTTGTATTGATTTGTTTCCTCATCATATCCAGCCACAGACCTGACTGCATCAATCACATGGTTAAAGTTGGAAGGAATAAAGAAATCCTTCATTGTTTTCAGTTTCCCTGCGGTTTTTGCTTCGTTAATTAACCTACCGACTTCTCTCATTTTCTCCTAATGTAATCATGCTTAGTCTTATCATGCCCGTGTTTTAAGTACAGGTGCTCTCCGAGTCTCAGAATCCCCTTTTCTGCTTTGACAACACCCGTGACCTCATCCTGATGCATTGCCCAAATTAAAGACCACAGCTTTTTGCTGATGCCCTCCGGTACAGGCTGGGCTAGGGAGCAGAGGGACTGGACCCTACTTCTACCTGGTTTAGCCTGGTTTAGCCTGGTTTAGCCTGGGCATCTTTCTGTGAAAGCCGGCACCTGGCCACATGCCTCCACAGCGACTTTCGCTTAAGCAATGCCCCACAGTCTATACAGTGCAAAAACTCACTGGATTTAACTGGGCAATTTGGCTGTTTAGCTGGGACTAAAGTTCCAATGCCGGCCTTTAAAACCTCAAAATTGTGCTCACGGTTTCCACTATTCCTGATCAAATCAAAGTGAAGTTTACGTGCTTTAGATTTCACAGGTAGAGCCAATGCTCTGGCTACGTCACTTTCATTTCCATGTTTTCTAGTCAAATGACGGGACATTTTGTGGCAGGACATTGAACAGTAGAGGCAGAAGTGTCTCTTGCTGTATACTCGCCCCCCATTTTTCTTCTTTTGCAGCTGCATGATAACAATCTTATTTGCCTTTGGTTCGTCACTTTCCGAGTCTTGAAGAAAAGGGTTTTTGATTTTTCTTTTTCCATACTTTTTTACAGGTTTCTTCTTGACAGTTAAATCGTCAGAATCTGAGTCGACTTCATCAATTAGGGACTCTTGACTAAGCTGCACAAACAACAAATAATTTGTAATCATTCTATATAACAATTTGAAGTCATGACTTGTAGTCAGCACTTACCAGTGGTTTGTAAGCGTGCGCTTCAGTGTGCTGTTCCGTGATTGGCTGCAGCCTCTGTTGTGCTGCTCTGTGATTGGCTCCAGCCTCTGTTGTGCTGCTCCATGATTGGCTCCAGCCTCTGTTGTGCTGCTCCATGATTGGCTCCAGCCTCTGTTGTGCTGCTCCATGGTTGGCTCCAGCCTCTGTTGTGCTGCTCCATGATTGGCTCCAGCCTCTGTTGTGCTGCTCCATGATTGGCTCCAGCCTGCTGGACTGAAATTGCCCCAGTGTGCCCCTCCTTGATATTCCGCAACCCACCACCAGGGTTCCGACACATAACACACTTTTTTCAGGAAAGTAAACCTCCAGGGGTCCTTTCCATATTTTTACAGAGACTGCATAAGGACCGTTAGAAAAGCATTACCCATTGATTATTAAGCTTGGACCAGTGGGGTCCGGTGTTCGGGCCCCACCACGTAAAACCAGTCCCCATGACGTGAGTGGAATCTCAGGTTATGGAACCCACCAGGAGTTGAAAACAAGTGCACACGCACACATACACACACACACATACACACACACACGCACACACACACACAGACACACACACACCACACACACACATACACACAGATACACACACACACACACATACACACACACACAGACACAGACACACACACTCAGATTTCACTAAGGAGCTTGTGATGGTTCAGAGATGTTCTTTTGGATTAAAAATTGTGTTTTTTTAATCTACACACAGCCCAGTGTGGGCGGGTCCCGGCTCAAAAGTGTCCAAAATGACGTGCGCTGACATGCTGCAGTACCACCCCGGGCCTGTGGGGGTGGACCCAGAAGTAGAATTAGCCAATGCTAACATATAGCATTGACAGACCTCTCAAAAACGTCTTTACAAGATGGTCCAAAGTTGGCTCTTGGCCCAAAGCTCCGTTCCACATGTGTGTCAATGCTGAGTGTTCTGGACCAGTCTAGTTTAGTCGCTGTGGACTTTAGAAGTCTCTCGTTTAAATGAATGGAGCTCTCGCAGCTGACGCATGCGCAGATGTGTTTTTTCACAATTTTCCAGGGTCGGCACTAGATCATAAACGGAATCGGGACGAAACCAGAAGTAACACTCCTACTTTCAAATTAGTTTTAGACAAATTAGTCCTTAAGGTGGTCTGAGTAAGATGGTTAAGGTTAGGGTTAAGGTGGTCTGAGTAAGATGGTTAAGGTTAAGGTTAAGGTGGTCTGAGTAAGATGGTTAAGGTTAGGGTTAAGGTGGTCTGAGTAAGATGGTTAAGGTTAGGGTTAAGGTGGTCTGAGTGAGATGGTTAAGGTTAGGGTTAAGGTGGTCTGAGTAAGATGGTTAAGGTTAGGGTTAAGGTGGTCTGAGTAAGATGGTTAAGGTTAGGGTTAAGGTGGTCTGAGTAAGATGGTTAAGGTTAGGGTTAAGGTGGTCTGAGTAAGATGGTTAAGGTTAGGGTTAAGGTGGTCTGAGTAAGATGGTTAAGGTTAGGGTTAAGGTGGTCTGAGTAAGATGGTTAAGGTTAGGGTTAAGGTGGTCTGAGTAAGATGGTTAAGGTTAGGGTTAAGGTGGTCTGAGTAAGATGGTTAAGGTTAGGGTTAAGGTGGTCTGAGTAAGATGGTTAAGGTTAGGGTTAAGGTGGTCTGAGAAAGATGGTTAAGGTTAGGGTTAAGGTGGTCTGAGTAAGATGGTTAAGGTTAGGGTTAAGGGGGTCTGAGTAAGATGGTTAAGGTTAGGGTTAAGGTGGTCTGAGTAAGATGGTTAAGGTTAGGGTTAAGGTGGTCTGAGTAAGATGGTTAAGGTTAGGGTTAAGGTGGTCTGAGAAAGATGGTTAAGGTTAGGGTTAAGGCGGTCTGAGTAAGATGGTTAAGGTTAGGGTTAAGGTGGTCTGAGTAAGATGGTTAAGGTTAGGGTTAAGGTGGTCTGAGTAAGATGGTTAAGGTTAGGGTTAAGGTGGTCTGAGTAAGATGGTTAAGGTTAGGGTTAAGGTGGTCTGAGTAAGATGGTTAAGGTTAGGGTTAAGGTGGTCTGAGTAAGATGGTTAAGGTTAGGGTTAAGGTGGGTCTGAGTAAGATGGTTAAGGTTAGGGTTAAGGTGGGTCTGAGTAAGATGGTTAAGGTTAGGGTTAAGGTGGTCTGAGTAAGATGGTTAAGGTTAGGGTTAAGGTGGTCTGAGTAAGATGGTTAAGGTTAGGGTTAAGGTGGTCTGAGTAAGATGGTTAAGGTTAGGGTTAAGGTGGTCTGAGTAAGATGGTTAAGGTTAGGGTTAAGGTGGTCTGAGTAAGATGGTTAAGGTTAGGGTTAAGGTGGGTCTGAGTAAGATGGTTAAGGTTAGGGTTAAGGTGGTCTGAGTAAGATGTTAAGGTTAGGGTTAAGGTGGTCTGAGTAAGATGGTTAAGGTTAGGGTTAAGGTGGTCTGAGTAAGATGGTTAAGGTTAGGGTTAAGGTGGTCTGAGTAAGATAGTTAAGGTTAGGGTTAAGGTGGTCTGAGTAAGATGGTTAAGGTTAGGGTTAAGGTGGGTCTGAGTAAGATGGTTAAGGTTAGGATTAAGGTGGTCTGAGTAAGATAGTTAAGGTTAGGGTTAAGGTGGTCTGAGTAAGATGGTTAAGGTTAGGGTTAAGGTGGTCTGAGTGAGATGGTTAAGGTTAGGGTTAAGGTGGGTCTGAGTAAGATGGTTAAGGTTAGGGTTAAGGTGGTCTGAGTAAGATGGTTAAGGTTAGGGTTAAGGTGGGTCTGAGTAAGATGGTTAAGGTTAGGGTTAAGGTGGTCTGAGTAAGATGGTTAAGGTTAGGGTTAAGGTGGGTCTGAGTAAGATGGTTAAGGTTAGGGTTAAGGTGGTCTGAGTAAGATGGTTAAGGTTAGGGTTAAGGTGGGTCTGAGTAAGATGGTTAAGGTTAGGGTTAAGGTGGTCTGAGTAAGATGGTTAAGGTTAGGGTTAAGGTGGTCTGAGTAAGATGGTTAAGGTTAGGGTTAAGGTGGGTCTGAGTAAGATGGTTAAGGTTAGGGTTAAGGTGGGTCTGAGTAAGATGGTTAAGGTTAGGGTTAAGGTGGGTCTGAGTAAGATGGTTAAGGTTAGGGTTAAGGTGGTCTGAGTAAGATGGTTAAGGTTAGGGTTAAGGTGGTCTGAGTAAGATGGTTAAGGTTAGGGTTAAGGTGGTCTGAGTAAGAAGGTTAAGGTTAGGGTTAAGGTGGTCTGAGTAAGATGGTTAAGGTTAGGGTTAAGGTGGTCTGAGTAAGATAGTTAAGGTTAGGGTTAAGGTGGGTCTGAGTAAGATGGTTAAGGTTAGGGTTAAGGTGGGTCTGAGTAAGATGTTAAGGTTAGGGTTAAGGTGGGTCTGAGTAAGATGGTTAAGGTTAGGGTTAAGGTGGTCTGAGTAAGATGGTTAAGGTTAGGGTTAAGGTGGTCTGAGTAAGATGGTTAAGGTTAGGGTTAAAGTGGTCTGAGTAAGATGGTTAAGGTTAAGGTTAAGGTGGTCTGAGTAAGATGGTTAAGGTTAGGGTTAAGGTGGTCTGAGTAAGATGGTTAAGGTTAGGGTTAAGGTGGTCTGAGTAAGATGGTTAAGGTTAGGGTTAAGGTGGTCTGAGTAAGATGGTTAAGGTTAGGGTTAAGGTGGTCTGAGTAAGATGGTTAAGGTTAGGGTTAAGGTGGTCTGAGTAAGATGGTTAAGGTTAGGTGTTAAGGGTGGTCTGAGTAAGATGGTTAAGGTTAGGGTTAAGGTGGTCTGAGTAAGATGGTTAAGGTTAGGGTTAAGGTGGTCTGAGTAAGATGGTTAAGGTTAGGGTTAAGGTGGTCTGAGTAAGATGGTTAAGGTTAGGGTTAAGGTGGTCTGAGTAAGATGGTTAAGGTTAGGGTTAAGGTGGTCTGAGTAAGATGGTTAAGGTTAGGGTTAAGGTGGTCTGAGTAAGATGGTTAAGGTTAGGGTTAAGGTGGTC
Organism: Knipowitschia caucasica; assembly: GCA_964034765.1. Lineage (NCBI taxonomy): Eukaryota > Metazoa > Chordata > Actinopteri > Gobiiformes > Gobiidae > Knipowitschia > Knipowitschia caucasica. The sequence continues at coordinate 380,829 of OZ035824.1, read as the reverse complement.
TGAGTAAGATGGTTAAGGTTAGGGTTAAGGTGGTCTGAGTAAGATGGTTAAGGTTAGGGTTAAGGTGGTCTGAGTAAGATAGTTAAGGTTAGGGTTAAGGTGGTCTGAGTAAGATGGTTAAGGTTAGGGTTAAGGTGGTCTGAGTAAGATGGTTAAGGTTAGGGTTAAGGTGGTCTGAGTGAGATGGTTAAGGTTAGGGTTAAGGTGGTCTGAGTAAGATGGTTAAGGTTAGGGTTAAGGTGGTCTGAGTAAGATGGTTAAGGTTAGGGTTAAGGGTTGGGGTTATTTTATGGGAATGGCTGGTTAAGTTTAGGCATGAACAGGTAGTTTGTTAAATTTACTTACGATTCCGTATATGATCTAGTGCTGACCCATTTTCCAGCCCCCGCGGCCATTTTGAATCACTCCATGAAAGCCCAATTTTTGGCCCATTAGTTAGAACGGCAGAGATAGGCGTGACTACGTCCGTTAATATATACAGTCTATGACACACACACACACACACACTCAAACACACACAAACACACTCACACACAAACACACACTGATGCTTTGGGCCAAAAGAAAATTCAAAATAAACAGTGTTTGAAGTGAGTGTGTATCTGTATGTGTATCTCTGTCTGTATGTGTATCTCTGTCTGTGTGTGTATCTCTGTCTGTGTGTGTATCTCTGTTTGTGTGTGTCTGTATGTGTATCTCTGTCTGTGTGTGTCTGTGTGTGTATCTCTGTCTGTGTGTGTATCTCTGTCTGTGTGTGTCTGTGTGTGTATCTCTGTCTGTGTGTGTATCTCTGTCTGTGTGTGTCTGTGTGTGTATCTCTGTCTGTGTGTGTATCTCTGTCTGTGTGTGTCTGTGTGTGTATCTCTGTCTGTGTGTGTCTGTGTGTGTATCTCTGTCTGTGTGTGTCTGTGTGTGTCTCTGTCTGTGTGTGTCTGTGTGTGTATCTCTGTTTGTGTGTGTCTGTATGTGTATCTCTGTCTGTGTGTGTCTGTGTGTGTATCTCTGTCTATGTGTGTCTGTGTGTGTGTCTCTGTCTATGTGTGTCTGTGTGTGTCTCTGTCTATGTGTGTGTTGTTGTGCATTGTGTGGTGCTGACTGCAGTTCTCTGTGTGTCCTGCAGGAGGTGCTGAAGCAGCTGCAGCACAAACTGGAGCAAGAGGCTGTGACTTTAGCTTCATCTGGAAGAAGTGACGTCCTCCACCAGCTCAAAGGTGACACACACAGACACACAGACACACACACACACACACACACACACACAGACACACACGCGCACACACATACACACACAGACACACACACAGACACACACTCACACACACACACACACACACACACACACACAGACACACACACAGACACACACGCGCACACACACACACACACACACACAGATACAGTATGTTATGCTATGCTAAGTGCACATGTTGTGTTTCCCTCAGAGCTGCACATGGACCTCACAAACTACTATGAGCTCAAACACCAGCCGCACAACCTGCGAGCGATGGGGGCGGAGTTTGGAGGCCAGGGGGCGGGGTATGGAGGAAAAGGGGTTGGGCTCGAGCTGGCTCTGCCCCCCTCCTCCTCTCTGTCGTCACGGAAACCCCCCGACGATGACCTCATGCTGGCGCACCACTTCCTGGATGGAGCTCCGCCCAAAATCGCAGTGATGGGCGGAGCCGACGGACGAGCGAGCGAGAGGCTGGACGAGCTCTACAAGGAGAGGTACAACCATCAAGGAGAGAGAGCACACACAACCAGCAAGGAGAGAGAGAGCACACACAACCATCAAGGAGAGAGAGCACACACAACCAGAAAAAAGAGAGAGAGAGAGAGAGCACACACAACCAGCAAGGAGAGAGAGAGCACACACAACCATCAAGGAGAGAGAGCACACACAACCAGCAAAGAGAGAGAGAGAGAGAGAGCACACACAACCATCAAGGAGAGAGAGCACACACCACCATCAAGGAGAGAGAGCACACACAACCAGCAAGGAGAGAGAGCACACACAACCAGCAAGGAGAGAGAGAGCACACACAACCATCAAGGATAGAGAGAGCACACACAACCAGCAAGGAGAGAGAGAGAGCACACACAACCATCAAGGAGAGAGAGAGAGCACACACAACCATCAAGGAGTGAGAGCACACACAACCATCAAGGATAGAGAGAGCACACACAACCAGCAAAGAGAGAGAGAGAGAGAGCACACACAACCATCAAGGAGAGAGAGCACACACAACCATCTAGAGAGAGCACACACAACCAGCAAGGAGAGAGAGAGAGAGCACACACTACCAGCAAGGAGAGAGAGAGCACACACAACTATCAAGGATAGAGAGAGCACACACAACCAGCAAAGAGAGAGAGAGAGAGCACACACAACTATCAAGGAGAGAGAGCACACACAACCAGCAAGGAGAGAGAGCACACACAACCAGTAAGGAGAGAGAGAGAGCGAGAGCACACACAACCAGTAAGGAGAGAGAGAGCACACACAACCATCAAGGATAGAGAGAGCACACACAACCAGCAAGGAGAGAGAGAGAGCACACACAACCAGTAAGGAGAGAGAGAGCACACACAACCATCAAGGATAGAGAGAGCACACACAACCAGCAAGGAGAGAGAGAGAGCACACACAACCAGTAAGGAGAGAGAGAGCACACACAACCAGCAAGGAGAGAGAGCACACACAACCAGCAAGGAGAGAGAGAGCACACACAACCATCAAGGATAGAGAGAGCACACACAACCAGCAAAGAGAGAGAGAGAGAGAGCACACACAACCAGCAAGGAGAGAGAGAGCACACACAACCATCAAGGATAGAGAGAGCACACACAACCAGCAAAGAGAGAGAGAGAGAGCACACACAACTATCAAGGAGAGAGAGAGCACACACAACCAGCAAGGAGACAGAGCACACACAACCAGCAAGGAGAGAGAGCACACACAACCATCAAGGAGAGAGAGCACACACAACCATCAAGGAGAGAGAGAGAGAGAGCACACACAACCATCAAGGAGCGAGAGCACACACAACCAGCAAGGAGGGAGAGCACACACAACCAGCAAGGAGAGAGAGCACACACAACCAGCAAGGAGAGAGAGAGAGAGAGCACACACAACCATCAAGGAGAGAGAGAGCACACACAACCATCAAGGATAGAGAGAGCACACACAACCAGCAAGGAGAGAGAGAGAGAGCACACACAACCAGCAAGGAGAGAGAGAGAGCACACACTACCAGCAAGGAGAGAGAGAGAGAGAGAGCACACACAACCAGTAAGGAGAGAGAGAGCACACACAACCAGCAAGGAGAGAGAGAGCACACACAACCAGCAAGGAGAGAGAGCACACACAACCAGTAAGGAGAGAGAGAGAGAGAGAGAGCACACACAACCAGTAAGGAGAGAGAGAGAGCACACACAACCAGCAAGGAGAGAGAGAGCACACACAACCATCAAGGATAGATGGATAGGATAAAATGCACTGTAGGGGTGTTTCTGGATTTTAGTAAAGCGTTTGATACCATCAATCATAGCCTACTCATTAAAAAAATGGAGCGGTATGGAGTAAGAGGAACAGTGTCAACATGGCTTAAAAGTTATATAAGTCATCGTAAACAATTTGTGCAAATAAATGAGACCTCATCTGATATGTTAGAAATAAAACATGGAGTGCCCCAAGGTTCTATATTGGGGCCAAAGTTGTTTTTAATGTATGTGAATGACTTATGCAATGTATCAAATACCATGAAATTTGTAACTTTTGCCGATGACACAAATGTATTTGCATCTGGAGAGGATTTGCAGCAGACTTTGGATCTGGTCACACAGGAAATGAAGAAAATTAAAAAATGGTGTGACATAAATAGATTATCTTTGAATTTAAAAAAAACTAAATTCATGGTTTTCGGAAAGAACAAAGAAAACATAACCTTAAAACTCAGCATTGATCATGTTGAATTATCACAAGTTGATGAAATCAAATTTCTTAGTGTGATTTTAGACAAGAAATTCTGCTGGAAACCCCATTTAAACACATCCGGTCCAAGCTAGTGCGGTGGATCGCTATCATGGGCAAAACCAGGAATGTTTTAAGCCAAAAGGCTTTACAGATACTATACAACGCATTATTCTTGCCATATCTGAATTACTGTGTCGAGGTGTGGGGTAACACCTACAAAACAAATATCCATCCGGTCACAATCCTGCAGAAAAAAGCTGTAAGAATAGTAAACAATAAAAGTTACCAACATCACACATCTGTTGCCATGAGAACGCTCAAGTTCATTGATATTGTTAAATTCAAAACAGCACAAATTATTTTTAAATCTCGAAATAAGTTACTTCCGGGTCACATTCAGGCATTGTTCTCAGACAGGGAAGGGAAATACAATCTAAGAGGAAAGTTAAACTTAAAGTAAAATATGCAAGAACAACTATGAAAGGTTTCAATGTTTCTATTGGTGGCGTTAAACTATGGAACAGTCTGTCAGAGGAATGAAAACAAAGCAGCTCCATTCTGCACTTCAAACGTTTATATAAAAAACAACTAATTGAGGAATACAGTAAAGAAGAATGAGGTTTTGCCCAGTAGGCTCCATGACCGAACACATGAAGAGTATGTGTGTATATGTTCGTATGAGTGTGTATGTATATGTGTATAGATATGTGTGTGTGTATGCGTTAAACTACATACACACATTTAATCTTGTATTTACCTTTTCAGAGAAATATATGTTATTGTTTGTTTGTACACTTGTAAATTTTACACCATTTCCCTTGTTTCCACATAAATAACGTATTTTGTAAATGAGGGGTAGGACCATTTAAGCTTTTGCTTCTTCCTCCTTTTGAACATGTGAATGGATTAGAAATTTTGGTTTCGTTTTACGGCTTATGTAGGAAGTATGCACACATGTTTCAAAATAAACTAAACTAAACTAAACCATCAAGAAGAGAGAGAGCACACACAACCATCAACCAGTTTAAACCAGGAGAGAGAAGGGGTGGGTGAGTGGCTGGTGCTCAGACTGCCACCCCCACCCAGACATGGATTAAGGGGAAGAAGATGAGAGACACGTGTTCCATGTCAATAGAAACTGGTGTCTACAGAATGTTCCGTTAGAAAAAAACAGGAAGAAAACCGAGTCAGAAATGCACTGCATTCTGGGGGATGTAGACAGAGGCTTCTCGACCTATCACGGCCGAGCACGAACCGCAAGGCATTCTGGGAAATACACAACTTTGGGACTTTGGGGACTTTGGGAACTTTGGGGACTTTAGTGACTTTGGAAACTTTGGGAACTCTGGTGACTTTAGTGACTTTGGGGACTCTGGGACTTTAGTGACTTTGGGGACTTTGGGACTTTAGTGACTTTGGGGACTCTGGGGACTTTAGTGACTTTGGGGACTTTGGGGACTTTGGGGACTTTGGGGACTTTGGGGACTTTGGGAACTTTGGAGACTTTGGGACTTAAGTGACTTTGGGGACTTTGGAAACTTTGGGGACTTTGGGGACTTTAGTGACTTTGGGGACTTTGGAAACTTTGGAGACTCTGGGGACTTTAGTGACTTTGGGGACTTTGGAGACTTTGGAGATTTTGGAAACTTGGGGACTTTGGAAACTTTGGAAACTTTGGAGACTTTAAGGACTTGGGGGACTTTGGGAACTTTGGAGACTTTGGGACTTTAGTGACTTTGGAGACTTTGGGAACTTTGGAGACTTTGGGACTTTAGTGACTTTGGAGACTTTGGGAACTTTGGAGACTTTGGGACTTTAGTGACTTTGGAGACTTTGGGAACTTTGGAGACTTTGGGACTTTAGTGACTTTGGAGACTTTGGAGACTTTTACTTTTGTCCAGTAGATGTCAGTGTAACCTGTGAGTTTGAGCTCAGAGGCTTCACACAAACAGTCTGAGAAGGAGAGCCTCCGTGTGCTACGGGGCTTCATCTGTCATTCTACATTCATTTCATTCTAACCTCTCACCCCTGACCTCTGACCTCTGACCCCTGTGTTCAGGGACCTGCTCCTGGGGCAGATGGACCAGGAGGAGAGGGAGCGCTGCTGGTTCTTCACACAACTGGAGGCTCTGACGCAGAGACTGACACAACTGCCACGAATCGACACCGTGAGTTAAAGACCAGAGTGAGACTAGAGAGAGAGCAGAGGGAGACCAGAGAGAGACCAGAGAGAGACCAGAGAGAGACCAGAGAGAGACCAGAGAGAGAGACCAGAGAGAGAGACCAGAGAGAGACCAGAGAGAGACCAGAGAGAGACCAGAGAGAGACCAGAGAGAGACCAGAGAGAGAGACCAGAGAGAGACCAGAGAGAGACCAGAGAGAGACCAGAGAGAGACCAGAGAGAGAGACCAGAGAGAGACCAGAGAGAGACCAGAGAGAGACCAGAGAGAGACCAGAGAGAGACCAGAGAGAGAGACCAGAGAGAGACCAGAGAGAGACCAGAGAGAGAGACCAGGCAGAGACCAGAGAGAGGCCAGGGAGAGAGCAGAGGGAGAGACCAGAGAGAGACCAGAGAGAGACCAGAGGGAGACCAGAGGGAGACCAGAGAGAGACCAGAGAGAGAGCAGAGGGAGACCAGAGAGAGACCAGGCAGAGACCAGAGGGAGACCAGAGAGAGACCAGAGAGAGAGCAGAGGGAGACCAGAGAGAGACCAGGCAGAGACCAGAGAGAGACCAGGGAGAGAGCAGCGGGAGACCAGAGAGAGACCAGAGAGAGACCAGAGGGAGACCAGAGAGAGACCAGAGAGAGACCAGAGGGAGACCAGAGAGAGACCAGAGAGAGAGCAGAGGGAGACCAGAGAGAGACCAGGCAGAGACCAGAGGGAGACCAGAGAGAGACCAGAGAGAGAGCAGAGGGAGACCAGAGAGAGACCAGGCAGAGACCAGAGAGAGACCAGGGAGAGAGCAGCGGGAGACCAGAGAGAGACCAGAGAGAGACCAGAGAGAGACCAGAGAGAGACCAGGCGGAGACCAGAGAGAGACCAGAGAGAGACCAGAGGGAGACCAGAGAGAGACCAGAGGGAGGCCAGAGAGAGACCAGAGAGAGACCAGAGAGAGAGACCAGAGAGAGACCAGAGAGAGAGACCAGAGAGAGATCAGGGAGAGACCAGAGAGAGAGACCAGAGAGAGACCAGAGAGAGACCAGAGAGAGACCAGAGAGAGACCAGAGAGAGAGCAGAGGGAGACCAGAGAGAGACCAGAGAGAGATCAGGGAGAGACCAGAGAGAGATCAGGGAGAGACCAGAGAGAGAGCAGAGGGAGACCAGAGGGAGACCAGAGAGAGACCAGAGAGAGATCAGAGAGAGACCAGAGAGAGACCAGAGAGAGACCAGAGAGAGACCAGAGAGAGACCAGAGAGAGACCAGAGAGAGACCAGAGAGAGACCAGAGAGAGACCAGAGAGAGATCAGGGAGAGACCAGAGAGAGATCAGAGAGAGAGCATAGGGAGACCAGAGGGAGACCAGAAAGAGAGAAGCCCAAGTTTTTGACCCTGGACTGTGTGTACAGTTCTCTCTGCAGATGGACCAAATCCGGAACCAGTTAGAGTTCGAGGTGCAGCAGGTCCGGTCTGTGATGGAGGACCGCTTTGGAACCCAAGACCAGGTGGTCCAACGCACCCAGGTCAGACCAGAGAGAGACCAGAGAGACCAGAGAGAGAGACCAGAGAGAGAGAGACCAGAGAGAGACCAGAGAGAGAGACCAGAGAGAGAGACCAGAGAGAGACCAGAGAGAGAGACCAGAGAGAGAGACCAGAGAGAGAGACCAGAGACCAGAGAGAGACCAGAGAGAGAGACCAGAGAGAGACCAGAGAGAGACCAGAGAGAGACCAGAGAGAGAGACCAGAGAGAGACCAGAGAGAGACCGGAGAGAGACCAGAGAGAGACCAGAGAGAGACCAGAGAGAGACCAGAGAGAGACCAGAGAGAGAGACCAGAGAGAGACCAGAGAGAGACCAGAGAAAGACCAGTGAGAGAGATCAGAGAGAGAGACCAGGGAGAGACCATAGAGACCAGAGAGAGACCAGAGAGAGACCAGAGAGAGACCAGAGAGAGACCAGAGAGAGACCATAGAGACCAGAGAGAGACCAGAGAGAGACCAGAGAGACCAGAGAGAGACCAGAGAGAGACCAGAGAGAGAGACCAGAGAGAGACCATAGAGACCAGAGAGAGACCAGAGAGAGACCAGAGAGAGATGGGTAAAGATGACATAGTGTGGATTGTGTATAAATGTGTGATGTCACATGTTCTTTCAGATGAGAGCGTCTCGTTTGGACCAGTTGGAGAGAGAGCTGCACGAGGCCCGAGGATCACAGGAGGCTCAGCTGCAGGTCAGAACCAGCAACAGAACCAGCAGTGTTTCTCACAGTCATGTCTTCAGTGTGGAAGCAGACGACAGAGACGGACTCAGACTGAGCTGTTTGTTAGAGAGATCTTACATCTGTAACCAACGGTAACCGTTAATGCGTCAGGAAAGGTTAGGTCCCCCAGCTTTAATGTAGTGAGTTTAGGCTTCGGGAAGAGACAGACTGTTTATATACATGTGTATTCATCACACCAGGACACAACAGCACAGTATGGTCCTGTTTATGGTCCTGGAACATGGTCCTGTGTGTTTATGGTCCTGGAACATGGTCCTGTGTGTTTATGGTCCTGGAACATGGTCCTGTGTGTTTATGGTCCTGGAACATGGTCCTGTGTGTTTATGGTCCTGGAACATGGTCCTGTGTGTTTATGGTCTTGGTAACATGGTCCTGTGTGTTTATGGTCTTGGTAACATGGTCCTGTGTGTTTATGGTCTTGGTAACATGGTGTCAGGGATTCAGCAGACAGAGACGGATCGTGGTGTGCCAAACTCTGGAAGTTTATTTAAGTTTCTCTCAAGTTCCACTGGTTTACTTTGTTTTTTTCTCTCAGACAGAATAAAGGCAGTACACAGTTTATATAGTCATTGTTAAAGGCAGTACACAGTTTATATAGTCATTGTTAAAGGCAGTACACAGTTTATATAGTCATTGTTAAAGGCAGTACACAGTTTATATAGTCATTGTTAAAGGCAGTACACAGTTTATATAGTCATTGTTAAAGGCAGTACACAGTTTATATGGTCATTGTTAAAGGCAGTACACAGTTTATATAGTCATTGTTAAAGGCAGTACACAGTTTATATAGTCATTGTTAAAGGCAGTACACAGTTTATATAGTCATTGTTAAAGGCAGTACACAGTTTATATGGTCATTGTCACGTCACACATGGAAAGACGTGTCACACAGAGACAGTCACATCAGAGTCCTGCACGTAGGCCATATTGCTATCTAATACTAACACGTCCTGTGTGTTTATGGTCCTGGAACATGGTCCTGTGTCTTTATAGTCTTGGTAACATGGTCCTGTGTGTTTATGGTCCTGGAACATGGTCCTGTGTGTTTATAGTCTTGGTAACATGGTCCTGTGTGTTTATGGTCTTGGTAACATGGTCCTGTGTGTTTATGGTCTTGGTAACATGGTCCTGTGTGTTTATGGTCTTGGTAACATGGTCCTGTGTGTTTATGGTCTTGGTAACATGGTCCTGTGTGTTTATGGTCTTGGTAACATGGTCCTGTGTGTTTATGGTCTTGGTAACATGGTCCTGTGTGTTTATGGTCCTGGAACATGGTCCTGTGTGTTTATGGTCCTGGAACATGGTGCTGTGTGTTTATGGTCCTGTGTGTTTATGGTCCTGTGTGTTTATGGTCCTGGAACATGGTCCTGTGTGTTTATGGTCCTGGAACATGGTGCTGTGTGTTTATGGTCCTGGAACATGGTCCTGTGTGTTTATGGTCCTGGAACATGGTCCTGTGTGTTTATGGTCCTGGAACATGGTCCTGTGTGTTTATGGTCCTGGAACATGGTCCTGTGTGTTTATGGTCCTGGAACATGGTCCTGTGTGTTTATGGTCCTGGAACATGGTTCTGTGTGTTTATGGTCCTGGAACATGGTCCTGTGTGTTTATGGTCCTGGAACATGGTCCTGTGTGTTTATGGTCCTGGAACATGGTGCTGTGTGTTTATGGTCCTGGAACATGGTCCTGTGTGTTTATGGTCCTGGAACATGGTCCTGTGTGTTTATGGTCCTGGAACATGGTCCTGTGTGTTTATGGTCCTGGAACATGGTGCTGTGTGTTTATGGTCCTGGAACATGGTCCTGTGTGTTTATGGTCCTGGAACATGGTCCTGTGTGTTTATGGTCCTGGAACATGGTCCTGTGTGTTTATGGTCCTGGAACATGGTGCTGTGTGTTTATGGTCCTGGAACATGGTCCTGTGTGTTTATGGTCCTGGAACATGGTCCTGTGTGTTTATGGTCCTGGAACATGGTCCTGTGTGTTTATGGTCCTGGAACATGGTGCTGTGTGTTTATGGTCCTGGTCGCAGCTGCCCTGGGTCAGAGCGCTGCAGGAAACAGCAGGTGCCGTCCCTCCAACAGTTCTTCAAGAGTTTTACACTTTTCGCAAAAATGTTTTCTTGGAATGCGGCTGACACGCCCAAATATGGGCATTTCCTGAAGGTCCAGAGAGAGACCATAGAGAGACCAGAGAGAGACCAGAAAGAGAGACCAGTATGAGACCATAGATGGTCAGTATGAGTCTATAGCAGGGACTCCCAGCCCAGCTCCACCTGGTGCAGAGACACAGAGCCTCCCCAGGACCAGAGCCAGAATCCTGGGTACAGCGGCTCAGTGAAGCTGGTCCTGAAGGTGTGGAGGTGCTGCATGGAACCAGGACTGACACAGAAGAATGAGAGAGACCCCGCCTCGAAGTCCAGGAACAGGCCCACGGTCTGCGAGTAGGGCTCCGGACACACCCACTTAGATCTGTACAGAGACCACAGAGGTCAGAGGTCAAACACTGAGTCTGTTTGGTCTCTCTCTCTAGTCTCTCTCTCTGGTCTCCCTCTGGTCTCTCTCTGGTATCTCTCTGGTCTCCCTCTGGTCTCTCTCTCTGGTCTCTCTCTCTGGTCTTTCTCTCTGGTCTCTCTCTCTGGTCTCTCTCTCTGGTCTCTCTCTGGTCTCTCTCTCTGGTCTTTCTCTCTGGTCTCTCTCTCTGGTCTCTCTCTCTGGTCTCTCTCTGGTCTCTCTCCTGGTCTTTCTCTGGTCTCTCTCTGGTCTCTCTCTGGTCTGTCTCTGATCTCTCTCTGGTCTCTCTCTGGTCTCTCTCTCCTGGTCTCTCTCCTGGTCTCTCTCTGGTCTCTCTCTGGTCTCTCTCTGGTCTCTCTCTGATCTCTCTCTGGTCTCCCTCTGGTCTCTCTCTCTGGTCTCTCTCTCTAGTCTCTCTCTCTGGTCTCCCTCTGGTCTCTCTCTGGTCTCTCTCTGGTCTCTCTCTGGTCTCTCTCTCTGGTCTTTCTCCTGGTCTCTCTCCTGGTCTCTCTCTCTGGTCTCTCTCTGGTCTCTCTCTGGTCTCTCTCTGGTCTGTCTCTGATCTCTCTCTGGTCTCTCTCCTGGTCTCTCTCCTGGTCTCTCTCTGGTCTCTCTCTCTGATCTCTTTTTGGTCTGTCTCTGATCTCCCTCTGGTCTCTCTCTGGTCTCTCTCTCTGGTCTCTCTCTGGTCTCTCTCTGGTCTCTCCCTCTGGTCTCCCTCTGGTCTCTCACCTCTGGTCTCTGTCTGGTCTCTCCCTCTGGTCTCTCTCTGGTCTCTCTCTCTGGTCTCTCTCTCTGGTCTCCCTCTGGTCTCCCTCTGATCTCTCTCTGGTCTCCCTCTGGTCTCTCTCTCTGGTCTCTCTCTCTGGTCTCTCTCTCTGGTCTCCCTCTGGTCTCTCTCTCTGGTCTTTCTCCTGGTCTCTCTCCTGGTCTCTCTCTCTGGTCTCTCTCTGGTCTCTCTATGGTCTCTCTCTGGTCTCTCTCTGGTCTGTCTCTGATCTCTCTCTGGTCTCTCTCCTGGTCTCTCTCCTGGTCTCTCTCTGGTCTCTCTCTGGTCTCGCTCTGATTTCTCTCTGGTCTCCCTCTGGTCTCTCTCTCTGGTCTCTCTCTCTAGTCTCTCTCTCTGGTCTCCCTCTGGTCTCTCTCTGGTCTCTCTCTCTGGTCTCCCTCTGGTCTCTCTCTCTGGTCTTTCTCCTGGTCTCTCTCCTGGTCTCTCTCTCTGGTCTCTCTCTGGTCTCTCTCTGGTCTCTCTATGGTCTCTCTCTGGTCTCTCTCTGGTCTGTCTCTGATCTCTCTCTGGTCTCTCTCCTGGTCTCTCTCTGGTCTCTCTCTGGTCTCTCACCGCTGGTCTCTCTCTGGTCTCTCTCTGGTCTCTTTCTGGTCTCTCCCTCTGGTCTCCCTCTGGTCTCTCACCGCTGGTCTCTCTCTGGTCTCTCTCTGGTCTCTCTCTCTGGTCTCTCTCTGGTCTCTCTCTGGTCTCTCTCTGGTCTCTCTCTCTGGTCTCTCTCTGGTCTCTCTCTGGTCTCTCACCGCTGGTCTCTCTCTGGTCTCTCTCTGGTCTCTCTCTGGTCTCTTTCTGGTCTCTCCCTCTGGTCTCCCTCTGGTCTCTCACCGCTGGTCTCTCTCTGGTCTCTCACCGCTGGTCTCTCTCTGGTCTCTTTCTGGTCTCTCCCTCTGGTCTCCCTCTGGTCTCTCTCTGGTCTCTCTCTGGTCTCTCTCTGGTCTCTCTCTGGTCTCTCTCTGGTCTCTCCCTCTGGTCTCTCTCTCTGGTCTCTCTCTCTGGTCTCTCTCTCTGGTCTCTCTCTCTGGTCTCTCTCTCTGGTCTCTCTCTCTGGTCTCTCTCGCTGGTCTCTCTCTGGTCTCTCTATGGTCTCTCACTGGTCTCTCTCTGGTCTGTCTCTGATCTCTCTCTGGTCTCTCTCCTGGTCTCTCTCCTGGTCTCTCACCGCTGGTCTCTCTCTGGTCTCTCTCTGGTCTCTTTCTGGTCTCTCCCTCTGGTCTCCCTCTGGTCTCTCACCGCTGGTCTCTCTCTGGTCTCTCTCTGGTCTCTCTCTCTGGTCTCTCTCTGGTCTCTCTCTGGTCTACAATAGGTCTGGCATGTGCCTCCTGTACTGGCACCCCCAACCCCAAAAATAACAATTGTAAACCGCTTTGAGACTCCGATGTGCAGTGAAAAGGCGGTATATAAATAAAGATTACTTACTACTAAAGATTACTTACTACTGCAGCCATTGGGACGAAAGGGCCCGCCCTGAACATAGCGGACAAACCTACAACGACCCCCCTGGCCCACATCAGAACATGCTACATGGACCATACGACTTACGGTGCCCCAAGTCTGGGCCGTCCGCATATGCTGCGACACAATGGCCAGTGACCCACGATGGGAACGCCGGGGACCTCCCCAATCATGGAGGACAACCCTGCGGCACCCCCCCTGACGCACGCCAGGACTTAACCCTAGGCCAACGGTACTACCCGGACTGTGGGGGGACGGCCCCCGACCTCCACAGGTCGGACTTAGCCTCCCTCCGACACGATAACCCCACACTAGAACGCCCCTTCGACGTAATGATCGACACGACGCTCTGAACCTCCGGCCGTGATAAAGACATACTGCCGATACGCCATGGGCTGTTAGATTCTGCTTCCGATACACTCACTTCGTCTGTGCTCGTGGTGCCTCGAAGCATGAGGGGGGTAATGTTGGCACACGCCCATGACGCACCTACCACGGAACAAACGGGTATAAACAACACACGTCAGGCATTACAACAGGTAGAAACGACGGACCGGACGGTGACCGAAACACCAAGGTACGTATCCCCAAACCGGAGTGAGGAGAACGTGAAACTCCCCCGGCTCCTGAGGACAAACCAATACAGGACCGACCCGAAGGACCACCTCCAGGTCAAAAACCAGGTATGGTATTACACCTTGGCACATTCCCCAGGACACGTGGGGACCGGCCCCACCAGACCACACCGGAAATCGCTACCCCGCTGGTCAAGACCATACAGGGTGGGAAACAAACTCTCAACCGCAGTGCACCAGATCGAGGTCACAAAAGGTAGAGAGCCCACCCTCAGAGGGGCCCGTTACAGCCAAACCAAACCACACAAACAAAGCCCCATGGGACAAGCAGGGCACACTACAAACCCCAGTTAGGAACACACCACGTGACCTCAAACACGATTAGTCCAGCACCCACTAACACTCTTCTCGGCTGCACTAATCGAGTCTCTCTCTCTCCCTCTCTCTGTCTAAACCCTAACAATTGTTTCACGCCTTGCAGAACATGTGGCCCACTTTCCTTCTCATGCTGACCTGCATACTGTGCCTCGGCACCCCAGAAATTATTGAGACCGGACCAGCCTCCGGGATTGTTTTAAAGGAACGACCCGGGCTCCTCATCACGGACGTCCGACTCCACACACAGCGAATCTTTGTCAGACTCAATCCTAGTGAAGTCTGCCGCAAGAACCTGCCCTTGAAGGTCACACTCAAAGATGGGGCAGGTGCACGCTGGACCCAGACGGTCGTGGAGCACGCTGAGGCAGACATACAACACATGCTGACGCAACTAGAGAAGTTCACGATCACTAGGACAGAGCTCAGTGACCCTCGCCCCAGACCCAAACGATTTATTGGGGCTCTCCTCGGCGCGGCGTCAGCCCTGGGCACCCTCTTTAGCCTAGGGATGTCCACGGTAAACGCCATTAGCCTATCCTCCCTCAGACGCCACCAACACGAAATGGCCTCTGAACTCGAGGACGTCAAAACCAGACTCGACCAACAACAAAACGACGTGGTGACCTTGGGAAAGTCCCTGAAAGGAACCATGCTAGTACTTAACACGCACGAGGTTGCGATTAAACGCACCTCCGCTGCGGTCAATCAACTCTTAGAAGTTCCCCAACTAGACTACGCCCATACTCAGCTGACCACTCAACTGATGGAGGACATGCTACGTCACCTCAGTTCTTCGATCGAAAACCTAGCCAGGGGCCGTATCCCGCCATACCTCGTGCCGCTATCGTTAGTTGAGGACATTCTGGCCGTAGCCATGGCCTTCGTCCTAAATAGACGGGTTAGATGACTCCGCGATAGCTTTAACAGGTGCACGGAGGCAATGACGAGACAGATCCGTAAACGACCAAACCGGGGCGACAGCGCCGTCGAGCGTGGCAATTTAAGTCGGCGCCCCCAGGTCAACGAATCAGAGTACGAGGACCTCCGAAGCCACCCACTCGAGACGGTCACCCTTTCTATCACAGAAGGTGAACCAAGGGCCTAAAACCCCACTAAGAGTCACCAGCTGAGATCCAAACATATCTACCTCGATACCTAATCAGTCTCCTAGACAATCATACCTGTCATCCCCGTTTATATAAAGGAAGTTCCCCTCGTAATTAAAGCCCCACTTGCTACGTCATATATTCTTGTAACCCTTATACTCCCCTTTTAGAACGAGCAAGATGGGAACCCCGCACCATCGAGTGCCTTAATGACGCTCCTACCCGCTGCCAAGACAGCCACCCTTTTTTGATTTTCGAAGTTTCCTATTTTTGTATCCTAGTCCCCTAAAGTAGAAACTCCTGCTAATCTCTTGGCTTGGAACTTTGAGTCTTCCAGACCAAGAGACCCAGGAGTCAGGCGCACCGGCCCAAACCTTAGAGTTCACGGCCGTAGCTCACTCCCTAAAACTCCCTTATATATATTCAACATTACATCAGTCCATTCTTTCACAGTAGGAATCAAATCACCACGCCATCTCCTGGTAATAGCATTTTTACTGGCCAACAGCATTATTCGAAACATTTCGTAGTCATCTCTTCCTTTAAAATTCAGATTTTCTCTTTTCCCCAGATACATAGTTTCAAAACTGGTTGGAATTTTTACTTCTAACACTTCCTCTAATGCCACTTTCAAATCTATCCAAAATTGAGTTATGAGGGATCATCCCCAGAAGATGTGGAAGTGATCTGCTTTTGTTTCACCATAAGACCTCCAAAATTTTTTGTTTCTCCATGTTTTCTCTGAGCAGGAGTAGCAAAAAACCTCAGTGTATTCTTCCACCCGTATTCCCGCCATGATAATGAATTTGTGGCGGGATGTTGATTTATTTCCACCCATTCCTCTACTGATATGACTATATCTGCCTCCCTTTTCCCACTTCTCTTTTACATATACAGTGTCATCAGCTTTTATGCTCTCCAGAATCTTGTATAACTTATGGCGCGTTCAGACCGGATCAAGCGTTGCGTCGGGTTTCAATGCAAAGTCTATGGTGACGCGCGTTGTAGTGTCAAAACGCACCAACCGCTTGGCACGCACTTACGGACCGCTGAGTAGAGCCGCACGGACTTGGCGGGAAAGCGAAAGGGGAGGAGCAGGAGCGGAAAATGGACGCCCACAGGAGATAAACTTTGCTCAACTTTTCCTCGGGACGTTCGTGTAGCGACCAATCAGAGAGCTGTGGTCACGGGGACATTGGTGGTCTGAACGAGCAGACTGAACATACTGTAAACACCCAAAACAGGAGCTACACCAGGTCTAAACCAGGGTTGACAATGGGGGACTCTGTGCTTGTGAATATATGCTTTGTCATGCTCCCGTGACTTTATGCAACTGCTTCGAGTGTGTTCACCGATGCGGAAATACCGTTTAATAATACAAAAAAACGTATGGCGCACCTCCGTGAACACATACTACTGTTATACTGTATAAAGCCCGTGGAAAGTCTCTGTTCAAAGACACGCTACAAAGCTGCATATTGGAGAAGATCTGTACACAAGAAGCCGCTAGCATAGCTCTGTTAGCATTACAGTCGGCCGGCTACTTCCGGTACTCCCGGCTCACGTCAGGACGTTCTGGAGTGAAGTGCTCTGCGTCTGATAACTAGAGAATGCACGTCTGGTGAGCGGGGCTTCAGCGTTTGAGCGTTTGCGGTCTGAATGCACCATTAGAAATAACTCTGCTTCCGGATTGTGATCCAAATGCAGCCATCACCACTTTATATCTGGCCATGATTCTAAAGCATCTTTTTTAATGTTATCTCCCAAATAGCGTCGTAACTGTAAATACCTATGGAAATCATGGTTCTGGAGGCCATAATCATCTTTCATTTTCTGGAAACAAATTACCTTTCTATCTTTTAAAACATCCCAATGTATTTTTGGCCCAGTATCCCACAGTTTAAATCTGGCATCTAATTTGTTAGGTGTGAAGTCTACATCGTAAGCGATCCACCTCAATTACCTACTACACTTTGTCAAGTGATAACTATTCATGATTCCAGTCCAAATTTTAACAGGTACCCCCAACCATGGATTTATTTTTAATTTCAGATGGATCGTTAATGTTTCATCACTTATTATAGATTGTAACAGTATCTCCCCAATCAATCTCCTCAATATCCTTCCACTTCGCGGAATACTCAGAATCACATAAGTTGATCAGAATCCTCAATTGTGCAGCCTGGAAATATTTTTTTAGGCAAGGCAGTGATAGCCCCCCCTCCCTCTTAGGTTAATTGTAATGTCCTATATCTTATTCTAGGTTTACAGTAGGTCCCATTCCGTTTTGTCGCCTTTCACGCGTGAATCACACGTGAGTCTCGTGTGATTCACGCGTCTTTTATTTTCCCCCCTCCCAGTGACGTTGCAATGACCAAAACAACCACCAGGTGGCACTTGTGAGCAGGGTTACATTGGCGAGTTTCTGCCCCGCACACAATGACAATCTGTCATTGATCCATGCTCCCAGCAGACTCGAACGAACACGAAGTGGAACGTGAAGTTTAATGTAAGTAACTTTTCAATTGTTTTTCATGTGACAGTATATTCATTATTGTCTTTGGGTTGTGTTGCATTGTACACATGTCGTCATTGCGTCACATCAGCGTCGGCTAACATTATATTTTTAGATGCTAGGTATTTTTTCTCCTGCGTCAAAATGGAACTGAGAGATATTCAACTTTTCGTCACATGAAACAAGGCATAGCCTATGCTATGTTATCTAACGCTGGTTTAAAACTCAATTGAATATTAGTTTAGCGTTAATCGGACTAATTTCCATCCGCGGGAAATAAGGCACATGGTGTTTGCTAGCTTAGTTAAACAAGTTAACCATTTGAAAAGAACTAAATAATTTATTTTCTCATTTTCCTTGGAAGTAACACAAGGCTACGCAATGTAAGCAAATAAGTATAATACAGCTCGGAAACTTGTGTTGAAACAATCGCGTCAAATACTACAGTTCCCATCATGCTTTTGCTTTGTCACGTGTCCTCCTCAAACAACAACAAGCACAGGCATGCCTGTGCTTTATTTAGCAAAGAGTTTGGTCTCGTTTCTCAAACGTAAATCTGGGCTGTGTACAGAGGACTGCGTGCTTCGGTATGTACAAACGACGCTGCGCGTGATTTGATTCATAGCGTAGTTAATGTTGTAGCGTAGCTTCTTCTGAGGCCAGTTTTCATTACTTTCATGACTGTCTTTCTTATATCGCTATGCACTCCACTAAACATGGCTGATACTTAGTTATTATTGCTTAACAAGTAGATACGTCTTTCCGTTTTTTTCGTTTGGAGACTGAAAATATATCCCAAAGCATTTATGTTCCCCCCGTGCAACTAAAATTGTATGAATTATTTGTGAATTTAGACAATTAAATAATAATTATGTGAACATTGTGAAATTAATCACAAGTAATGTAATGTTACAGTATATTTGACAATTTATAAATATTACATTATTTATATATTATACTGTAATGTTAAAGTATATTTTACAATTTTCTTTCAGATTCAGGAGAGAAGTGCTGATATTGACACCAGATCTTATACCCACCACTTCTACTTTGGTAGCTTCAATCAGGTAAAAATGTAACTATACATTTGATTTATAGTTTACTAACTGTATACAACATTGAATCCATATTTTTGTCTTGCAGGGGACCAATAATCAAGACTCAAAGAAGGAGAAAGATTAGAGACAGTAGGCTTTTTAGATGAGATGGCAATGCAAAGTTTGCATTGCCATCTCATCTCAAAAGAGATGGCAATGCAAAGTTGGAGAATCACCACCATTCCTCTTGAGCAGACCTTCATGTTCAATCTGGACAAATACACTCCAAATTTACTTTCTGTGTTTGCGAAGAAGGGTGGTGCTATCGGGGCAAAACTGAAACCTGTTTTGAACAAACAGATACAGGTATGTTTAGTCATAACTTATGCTGAGTACAATACATAATTTGTTCTTTCCCATTGATAAATCCCTGTTTTGGTGCTATTTACAGAACCAAACAATTGAGATGAGACGTGACAATGTGATTCGTGGTTTAATGCTCTACCTCGGTGAAAATGAGGAAGAACTCTTTCTAGATTGCCAGGTACCATTCTTGATATTTTTCTCCCCCATTCTCTCAAAAACTCAGGGTCGTCCTATTCCTCACATATTTAACCTGTTTTGTAAGAGTGAGTGTCAACACTTCAAATACACCAAACGAAATACAGTGGTAATTTAAAGCTCTCACTGTCAGAGTTTGGGAACTCACTGCTCTTTCTTTTATAAACTTGTTTTGATTGTTTTTTTATATTGTGCCACGATGATGAACTCCAATGTAATGTAACACAGCATGTTGACCCATGACAAAAACACACGTCCGTGTTTTGGAATCACCTTATGGCTGTGTCTATGATTATGACCTGTCTTGTGATTATTGATCAATCAAGTATAATGTTTGAAGAGAACAAAGGTAGTCTGAGGCACTCTGTTTTGGTGAAAAAATTAAAAGTCCTTTAATGAATTGGACTGCCTACGCGTTTCGACCAACAGCGGTCTTTGTCAGGGCATAAATTAGATAAATAAAAAGATTTATGGCTATAGAAGTGAGCTATAGCTATAGCTATGTAAGCTATAGAGTGTATTTATCAAAGTAATTCTTCCTCTTTACAATTTACCCAGGCGCACTTAGAGGATGTTGGCCGGTGTTCTGCCGAGTTGTAACGCTCTGCCAAAAAGTGACGCTTATGTAATGCTCAGCTGTTAATGATGTAATGCAAACCTGCGCGCATGCGCGTCTCACGGCAGCCGAAACAAACCAAGATGGCGGACAGAAAGTCCGTGAATTGCTTTAAAAGTTATAATACGAACGAAATAAGAC
The DNA here is from genome assembly GCA_964034765.1 of Knipowitschia caucasica. NCBI lineage: Eukaryota > Metazoa > Chordata > Actinopteri > Gobiiformes > Gobiidae > Knipowitschia > Knipowitschia caucasica. Next base: position 360,739 of record OZ035824.1, on the reverse strand, counting down.
ACGAATGTCACTTTTAATGCAATTTGAGGCGAGATGTTGATGGTTCCGTGTTGGCACATGTGGGTTTTTAAGAGTCAAACTTTCGGGTAAAGTTTAGTTTAAGCAGTCAACTGCACCTATGAAACCACTATGCTTATGTTATGATAGCAGTCCTGGCAGCTGACGTACGTCCTTTTTTGCGCATGCTCAAATCAGACTTGTTTTCTCTTCTACCCGAAGCTGAAAACACACGTGAGTATGGCTCTCCGTTTTCAAATGGCATATATTTCGATTGTTTTAACGTTCTATCAGCGAAATTCATCCTGTGATTTGATAGGGGCTTAGATACATCGATATGTAGTGAAACAAACGCTGTGTAAACGACTTTTTAGTAAAAGTCGTTTACAGCTGGCGTGTGAGATGGACCAACATGCTATGTAACGCTACCAACAGTGATTCATTTTAAATATATAGTACTTTTTCAGTGAAGTGCATGCATAGGGATATTATTAAGTTTGACCCATAAGTTTGACCGCGTTTTCCTTGAAGCAACCGAGCGCGTTGATTTGGACTTAATGGTGCAAGCACTTAATGGTGCAAGCACTTAAAGGCGCTATACCCGTTTCTACAATGTTTGAATGTTTAGCACCGCCCCCCAGCTCGCTCACAGGCTTCTCATTTCACCTGCGCTCTCATAACACGGAGCCACCTAGTTTTATTTGCGATCTGATACGTATGCTAACATTAGCATTAGCGTAACTTGTAAGCTGTGCAACAATCACTGATGAAATGGCACTAAAGCAATGCACTGCTAACACAATATATAAGTAAAAGAATACGTTTCGCGTCCGGATGTATTAATTTAAACATTAGAATATATTCTAATATTTAATTATAATTTATTATACAGCTCCTCACAGCAGTAGAACACTCCATTGACTTGAATGCAATTCTTCCGATCATTTTTTCTTGATAACAGAACTCTCAAACCAATAATGACCGCAGCCCCAATGCAATCTGTTTGTAATTCAGGTGTGTAAAATACTGCCATTACTTTGCAAGTACAACAAGCTATCAGCGCCTGTCACTACATTGTGCAGTTTTTCTGCACACTTGTCTGTGTAGAGAAGCTAGCGGAGCTAGCCACGCTCAATAAACAACTACATATCAATCAATCAACACCATTAAACGTCAACCGGACAATACCGTATACAGATACATCCTTAACACACATGCACGGACGATTTCAGAATTTGCTGTCAACGTTTTCATGACAAAAATACTGTTTTAAAGTGACAAAAAGCGATCGCGAAAAACCCGGAAGTTACCATGAAACAACTAGCTAGTTTAGCTGTTACCTGCCTAGCACGTCCCGGTGAAACCTTTGGGAGCTAACTATTTTATTTGCAGTCATTAAATACATTTCTAATTATAAGGGTTGTCTAATATTTGTTCAAATATGTATATATATTTTATTTTAGAATTATATTCGAATTTTGAAGTCGAAGCCCTGGTGTTAAGCAGCGCTGTAGAGACTAGAGGACACAGGCTGTAGAGACTAGAGCACACAGGCTGTAGAGACTAGAGGACACAGGCTGTAGAGGCTAGAGGACACAGGCTGTAGAGACTAGAGGACACAGGCTGTAGAGACTAGAGGACGCAGGCTGTAGAGCTAGAGGACGCAGGCTGTAGAGACTAGAGGACACAGGCTGTAGAGACTAGAGGACACAGGCTGTAGAGACTAGAGGACACAGGCTGTAGAGACTAGAGGACGCAGGCTGTAGAGACTAGAGGACACAGGCTGTAGAGACTAGAGGACACAGGCTGTAGAGACTAGAGGACGCAGGCTGTAGAGACTAGAGGACGCAGGCTGTAGAGACTAGAGGACGCAGGCTGTAGAGACTAGAGGACACAGGCTGTAGAGACTAGAGGACGCAGGCTGTAGAGACTAGAGGACACAGGCTGTAGAGGCTAGAGGACACAGGCTGTAGAGACTAGAGGACGCAGGCTGTAGAAGACTAGAGGACGCAGGCTGTAGAGACTAGAGGACACAGGCTGTAGAGACTAGAGGACACAGGCTGTAGAGACTAGAGGACGCAGGCTGTAGAAGCTAGAGGACGCAGGCTGTAGAGACTAGAGGACGCAGGCTGTAGAGACTAGAGGACGCAGGCTGTAGAGACTAGAGGACACAGGCTGTAGAGACTAGAGGACACAGGCTGTAGAGACTAGAGGACACAGGCTGTAGAGACTAGAGGACGCAGGCTGTAGAGACTAGAGGACACAGGCTGTAGAGACTAGAGGACGCAGGCTGTAGAGACTAGAGGACACAGGCTGTAGAGACTAGAGGACACAGGCTGTAGAGACTAGAGGACACAGGCTGTAGAGGCTAGAGGACACAGGCTGTAGAGGCTAGAGGACGCAGGCTGTAGAGACTAGAGGACACAGGCTGTAGAGACTAGAGGACACAGGCTGTAGAGACTAGAGGACACAGGCTGTAGAGACTAGAGGACACAGGCTGTAGAGACTAGAGGACACAGGCTGTAGAGACTAGAGGACACAGGCTGTAGAGGCTAGAGGACACAGGCTGTAGAGGCTAGAGGACACAGGCTGTAGAGACTAGAGGACACAGGCTGTAGAGACTAGAGGACACAGGCTGTAGAGACTAGAGGACACAGGCTGTAGAGACTAGAGGACACAGGCTGTAGAGACTAGAGGACACAGGCTGTAGAGACTAGAGGACACAGGCTGTAGAGACTAGAGGACACAGGCTGTAGAGACTAGAGGACACAGGCTGTAGAGACTAGAGGACACAGGCTGTAGAGACTAGAGGACACAGGCTGTAGAGACTAGAGGACGCAGGCTGTAGAGACTAGAGGACAAGAGACTAGAGGACACAGGCTGTAGAGACTAGAGGACGCAGGCTGTAGAGACTAGAGGACACAGGCTGTAGAGACTAGAGGACACAGGCTGTAGAGACTAGAGGACGCAGGCTGTAGAGACTAGAGGACACAGGCTGTAGAGACTAGAGGACACAGGCTGTAGAGACTAGAGGACGCAGGCTGTAGAGACTAGAGGACGCAGGCTGTAGAGACTAGAGGACGCAGGCTGTAGAGACTAGAGGACACAGGCTGTAGAGACTAGAGGACGCAGGCTGTAGAGACTAGAGGACACAGGCTGTAGAGACTAGAGGACACAGGCTGTAGAGACTAGAGGACACAGGCTGTAGAGGCTAGAGGACACAGGCTGTAGAGACTAGAGGACGCAGACTGTAGAGACTAGAGGACACAGGCTGTAGAGACTAGAGGACGCAGGCTGTAGAGACTAGAGGACACAGGCTGTAGAGACTAGAGGACACAGACTGTAGAGACTAGAGGACGCAGACTGTAGAGACTAGAGGACACAGGCTGTAGAGACTAGAGGACACAGGCTGTAGAGACTAGAGGACACAGGCTGTAGAGACTAGAGGACGCAGGCTGTAGAGACTAGAGGACACAGGCTGTAGAGACTAGAGGACACAGGCTGTAGAGACTAGAGGACGCAGGCTGTAGAGACTAGAGGACGCAGGCTGTAGAGACTAGAGGACGCAGGCTGTAGAGACTAGAGGACACAGGCTGTAGAGACTAGAGGACGCAGGCTGTAGAGACTAGAGGACACAGGCTGTAGAGACTAGAGGACACAGGCTGTAGAGACTAGAGGACACAGGCTGTAGAGACTAGAGGACACAGGCTGTAGAGACTAGAGGACGCAGGCTGTAGAGACTAGAGGACACAGGCTGTAGAGACTAGAGGACGCAGGCTGTAGAGACTAGAGGACACAGGCTGTAGAGACTAGAGGACACAGGCTGTAGAGACTAGAGGACACAGGCTGTAGAGGCTAGAGGACACAGGCTGTAGAGGCTAGAGGACGCAGGCTGTAGAGACTAGAGGACACAGGCTGTAGAGACTAGAGGACACAGGCTGTAGAGACTAGAGGACACAGGCTGTAGAGACTAGAGGACACAGGCTGTAGAGACTAGAGGACACAGGCTGTAGAGACTAGAGGACACAGGCTGTAGAGGCTAGAGGACACAGGCTGTAGAGGCTAGAGGACGCAGGCTGTAGAGACTAGAGGACACAGGCTGTAGAGACTAGAGGACACAGGCTGTAGAGACTAGAGGACACAGGCTGTAGAGACTAGAGGACGCAGGCTGTAGAGACTAGAGGACACAGGCTGTAGAGACTAGAGGACACAGGCTGTAGAGACTAGAGGACACAGGCTGTAGAGACTAGAGGACGCAGGCTGTAGAGACTAGAGGACACAGGCTGTAGAGACTAGAGGACACAGGCTGTAGAGACTAGAGGACGCAGGCTGTAGAGACTAGAGGACACAGGCTGTAGAGACTAGAGGACACAGGCTGTAGAGACTAGAGGACGCAGGCTGTAGAGACTAGAGGACACAGGCTGTAGAGACTAGAGGACACAGGCTGTAGAGACTAGAGGACACAGGCTGTAGAGGCTAGAGGACACAGGCTGTAGAGACTAGAGGACGCAGGCTGTAGAGACTAGAGGACACAGGCTGTAGAGACTAGAGGACGCAGGCTGTAGAGACTAGAGGACACAGGCTGTAGAGACTAGAGGACGCAGACTGTAGAGACTAGAGGACACAGGCTGTAGAGACTAGAGGACACAGGCTGTAGAGACTAGAGGACACAGGCTGTAGAGACTAGAGGACGCAGACTGTAGAGACTAGAGGACACAGGCTGTAGAGACTAGAGGACACAGGCTGTAGAGGCTAGAGGACACAGGCTGTAGAGACTAGAGGACACAGGCTGTAGAGACTAGAGGACACAGGCTGTAGAGACTAGAGGACACAGGCTGTAGAGACTAGAGGACACAGGCTGTAGAGACTAGAGGACGCAGGCTGTAGAGACTAGAGGACGCAGGCTGTAGAGACTAGAGGACACAGGCTGTAGAGACTAGAGGACACAGGCTGTAGAGACTAGAGGACACAGGCTGTAGAGACTAGAGGACGCAGGCTGTAGAGACTAGAGGACACAGGCTGTAGAGACTAGAGGACGCAGGCTGTAGAGACTAGAGGACACAGGCTGTAGAGACTAGAGGACACAGGCTGTAGAGACTAGAGGACACAGGCTGTAGAGGCTAGAGGACACAGGCTGTAGAGACTAGAGGACACAGGCTGTAGAGACTAGAGGACACAGGCTGTAGAGACTAGAGCACACAGGCTGTAGAGACTAGAGGACACAGGCTGTAGAGACTAGAGGACACAGGCTGTAGAGACTAGAGGACACAGGCTGTAGAGACTAGAGGACACAGGCTGTAGAGACTAGAGGACACAGGCTGTAGAGACTAGAGGACGCAGGCTGTAGAGACTAGAGGACGCAGGCTGTAGAGACTAGAGGACGCAGGCTGTAGAGACTAGAGGACGCAGGCTGTAGAGACTAGAGGACGCAGGCTGTAGAGACTAGAGGACACAGGCTGTAGAGACTAGAGGACGCAGGCTGTAGAGACTAGAGGACACAGGCTGTAGAGGCTAGAGGACACAGGCTGTAGAGACTAGAGGACACAGGCTGTAGAGACTAGAGGACACAGGCTGTAGAGACTAGAGGACACAGGCTGTAGAGACTAGAGGACACAGGCTGTAGAGACTAGAGGACACAGGCTGTAGAGACTAGAGGACACAGGCTGTAGAGGCTAGAGGACACAGGCTGTAGAGACTAGAGGACGCAGGCTGTAGAGACTAGAGGACGCAGGCTGTAGAGACTAGAGGACGCAGGCTGTAGAGACTAGAGGACACAGACTGTAGAGACTAGAGGACGCAGGCTGTAGAGACTAGAGGACACAGGCTGTTCGCTTCTTGTTCTGTGAGCGGAGGAGAGCGTCCCGCTCAGACTATACTCAGCACTTTTCACTGCCTGAATTTCATACACAGTGGAATCAATGACCTCAAGTTTTCAATTAAATTATGTATAATGATACAACTTGTATGTAGTAAAAAGCATTTTTATGAACTACTTAGAAAAAAAATCGGGTATAGCTTCTTTAATATTAGATTGGAAATAAACCGTTTGTTTGGAGGGAGATTTTTTAAATAAATACCAAACAAAATATCTTTAAGGTTTAGTTGTAAATCTATGGTAAGTTTTCTATTCACAAACAGATGAATGTCTTTCCAAAATACTTGTGTGTAAGAACATTCCCAGAAAAGATGACTGATTGATTCTACAGTGACATGACAAAATGAGCAAAGAGGGTCAACATTTAAACGGTATTTGGATATTACACTGTTAACCGGGTAACATCTATGCAAAATCTTGAGGCATACTTCACGAATCTTATTGGTAACAATAAAATGTTTCGGCAATAGCCACACAGAGTCCCATTCAATATCATTAAATAAATTGTCCCACACAAATATAGAAGCTGGTTTCCTAATGGAGTCTCTTACGATGAGCTCTCAAACACATTCGTTATTTGTTTTGACACTTAAAAAGGGGTCAGTGGCCGCAGTTTTTAACCGCGCCAGAGCATGAGTCCAGGAATCGTGCTCTGGCGTGAATGCCGCGGTCAGATGGCACCTAAAGCCCGGATCTAACTGCAAAGTGGGCCCTGGCACACTTTAACCGGGCCTTAGGCAGCGCATGTGACCGCGCCCTGAACTAGGCTTCACGGGTCAAAGGAGCTGAAGTGAGACCCTTCAGTCTCTGACACTGACAGCACCCACCCACCAGAGGGCACCAGATACAAACAGTACTTATTCTTTATTTAGGGCGACAGTAGCTCAGTTGGTAGAGCATTGGCCACTGAGCCAGACGGTTGTGGGTTCGAGCCCGACCTCCACCATCGACTCCCTTGGGCAAGACACTTAACCTCTGTGAACAGCAGGTGCCACAGTGGGGCGGCTGTAAAGTTACTCCTGTGTTCACGGACATTTTCAACACCTCTCTGCAGTCCTGCCATGTCCCGGCCTGCTTCAAATCCTCCATCATTGTCCCCGTCCCGAAGAAGCCCAGGATCACAGGACTCAACGACTACAGACCTGTAGCACTTACGTCTGTCGTCATGAAGTCATTTGAACGCCTGGTTCTCTCCCATCTCAAGTCCCTCACCTCCCCCCTCCTGGACCCCCTGCAGTTCGCCTACAGAGCCAACAGATCTGTAGACGACGCCATTAACCTGGCCCTCCACCACATCCTACAGCACCTGGACTCCCCGGGGACCTACGCCAGGGTCCTGTTCGTGGACTTCAGCTCTGCTTTCAACACAATCCTGCCATCCCTGCTCCAGGACAAGCTCTCCCAGCTCAACGTGCCCGATTCCACCTGCAGGTGGATCACTGACTTCCTGACGGACAGGAAGCAGCGAGTGCGTCTGGGGAAGAATGTCTCGGACTCTCGGATTATAAATACAGGAGCCCCACAGGGCTGTGTTCTTTCTCCCCTGCTCTTCTCCCTGTACACCAACCACTGCACCTCCAGCCACGACTCCGTGAAGCTGATCAAGTTCACGGACGACACCACCCTCATTGGACTCATCTCCAACAACGATGAGTCCGCCTACAGGAGGGAGGTGGACCGGCTGGTGTCCTGGTGTCTCCTACAGGAGGGAGGTGGACCGGCTGGTGTCCTGGTGTCTCCTACAGGAGGGAGGTGGACCGGCTGGTGTCCTGGTGTCTCCTACAGGAGGAGGTGGACCGGCTGGTGTCCTGGTGTCTCCTACAGGAGGGAGGTGGACCGGCTGGTGTCCTGGTGTCTCCTACAGGAGGGAGGTGGACCGGCTGGTGTCCTGGTGTCTCCTACAGGAGGGAGGTGGACCGGCTGGTGTCCTGGTGTCTCCTACAGGAGGAGGTGGACCGGCTGGTGTCCTGGTGTCTCCTACAGGAGGGAGGTGGACCGGCTGGTGTCCTGGTGTCTCCTACAGGAGGGAGGTGGACCGGCTGGTGTCCTGGTGTCTCCTACAGGAGGGAGGTGGACAGGCTGGTGTCCTGGTGTCTCCTACAGGAGGGAGGTGGACCGGCTGGTGTCCTGGTGTCTCCTACAGGAGGGAGGTGGACCGGCTGGTGTCCTGGTGTCTCCTACAGGAGGGAGGTGGACCGGCTGGTGTCCTGGTGTCTCCTACAGGAGGGAGGTGGACCGGCTGGTGTCCTGGTGTCTCCTACAGGAGGGAGGTGGACCGGCTGGTGTCCTGGTGTCTCCTACAGGAGGGAGGTGGACCGGCTGGTGTCCTGGTGCAGTGGTAACAACCTGGAGCTGAACGCCCAGAAGACAGTGGAGATGATTGTGGACTTCAGGAAGAGCACTGTCCCCCCGCCCCCACCCTCCGTGATGGACTCCCCCATCACCTCTGTGGAGTCCTTCCGTTTCCTGGGCACCACCATCACCCAGGACCTCAAGTGGGAGCCGACCATCAGCTCCTCATCAAGAAGGCCCAGCAGAGGATGTACTTCCTGCGGCAGCTCAGGAAAGCCAAGCTGCAGTTCTACACGGCCATCATCGAGTCCATCCTCACCTCCTCCGTCACCTCCTCCATCACCTCCTCCATCACCTCCTCCATCACCTCCATCACCTCCTCCATCACCTCCTCCATCACCTCCTCCATCACCTCCTCCATCACCTACTCCATCACCTCCTCCATCACCTCCTCCATCACCTCCTCCATCACCTCCTCCATCACCTCCTCCATCACCTCTTCATCACCTCCTCCATCACCTCCTCCGTCACCGTGTGGTTCGCTGGAGCCACAGTCAGGGACAAACAGAGACTACAGCGCATTGTGCGCTCTGCAGAGGAAGTGATCGGCCGCAGCCTTCCATCGCTGCAGGACCTGTACGTCGCCCGAGCTCGAGGCCGGGCTGGTCGTATCACAGCCGACCCCTCTCACCTGCACATGGACTATTCCAACCACTCCCCTCTCACCTGCACATGGACTATTCCAACCACTCCCCTCTCACCTGCACATGGACTATTCCAACCACTCCCCTCTCACCTGCACATGGACTATTCCAACCACTCCCCTCTCACCTGCACATGGACTATTCCAACCACTCCCCTCTCACCTGCACATGGACTATTCCAACCACTCCCCTCTCACCTGCACTATTCCAACCACTCCCCTCTCACCTGCACATGGACTATTCCAACCACTCCCCTCTCACCTGCACATGGACTATTCCAACCACTCCCCTCTCACCTGCACTATTCCAACCACTCCCCTCTCACCTGCACATGGACTATTCCAACCACTCCCCTCAGGCAGGAGGCTGCGGTCCATCAGGACTAGAACCTTCCGCCACAAGAACAGTTTCTTCCCCTCTGCTGTTGGACTCTTGAACACTTCTTAACCTGTCCCCGCCCTTTATAAAGTCACTTTACTGCCCATCATACGTCACTTTACTTCACTGTACTGCTGTCACCTTACATTGTGTGCACCATGTGCACTTGTATATTGTAAATAGTAACTGTAACTCTATTTTAAATTTACATTTATTCCTTAGATTGTTTTTTATTCTTATTTTTATTGTCTCACTCTGACTGCTGCACTGAGCCAAAGCAATTTCCAAGTCTGTGACCTCCTGTTACTTACGTGGCAATAAAAATGATTCTGATTCTGGTTCAAACTGCTGTTGTGTCCTTAAGCAAGACACTTCCCCCACATTAGAATGAGTCTGGTGTGTGTGTGAGTGGTTGGTGGTGGTGGGAGGGGCTGATGGCACAGACTGGTTGCCTCGCTTGTGTCAGTGTGCCCCAGGGCAGCTGTGGCTACAGTAGTAGTTTATCTGTGTTTGGAGAGAGAGAATAATGAAGTGAAGAGACTTTGAGAGTCTGAAAAAGTGCTATTTAAAACCGATGCATTATTATTATTATTTATTATCTCAAACCGACCTGAAGAGCAAGTGTTAAAAACAAACTAAAGTCCTCAGTCCGTGGTTCTAACGGTTCTGGAGCAAGGACCAAAGCTGTGGCAACAATCTGTCCCCATTAAACAGTTTAGTCCCAAAAACGTCTAAAATTGTACAAATAATACTTATGTATAATTCTGTGGATAAAGATGTCACTCAAAGCTACAGACCCATATCTGTGACTGTCTCCAAGTGTTCTGACCGAGACCCAGACACATGTGACCTGACATTAAAGGGTCACTATGGTACATCTGTGACACATGTGACCTGACATTAAAGGGTCACTATGATACATCTGTGACACGTGTGACCTGACATTAAAGGGTCACTATGGTACATCTGTGACACATGTGACCTGACATTAAAGGGTCACTATGATACATCTGTGACACGTGTGACCTGACATTAAAGGGTCACTATGGTACATCTGTGACACGTGTGACCTGACATTAAAGGGTCACTATGGTACATCTATGACACGTGTGACCTGACATTAAAGGGTCACTATGGTACATCTGTGACACATGTGACCTGACATTAAAGGGTCACTATGGTACATCTGTGACACGTGTGACCTGACATTAAAGGGTCACTATGGTACATCTATGACACATGTGACCTGACATTAAAGGGTCACTATGGTACATCTGTGACACGTGTGACCTGACATTAAAGGGTCACTATGATACATCTGTGACACGTGTGACCTGACATTAAAGGGTCACTATGATACATCTGTGACACGTGTGACCTGACATTAAAGGGTCACTATGGTACATCTGTGACACGTGTGACCTGACATTAAAGGGTCACTATGGTACATCTATGACACGTGTGACCTGACATTAAAGGGTCACTATGGTACATCTGTGACACATGTGACCTGACATTAAAGGGTCACTATGGTACATCTGTGACACGTGTGACCTGACATTAAAGGGTCACTATGGTACATCTGTGACACATGTGACCTGACATTAAAGGGTCACTATGATACATCTGTGACACGTGTGACCTGACATTAAAGGGTCACTATGGTACATCTATGACACATGTGACCTGACATTAAAGGGTCACTATGGTACATCTGTGACACGTGTGACCTGACATTAAAGGGTCACTATGATACATCTGTGACACATGTGACCTGACATTAAAGGGTCACTATGATACATCTGTGACACGTGTGACCTGACATTAAAGGGTCACTATGGTACATCTGTGACACGTGTGACCTGACATTAAAGGGTCACTATGGTACATCTGTGACACGTGTGACCTGACATTAAAGGGTCACTATGATACATCTATGACACGTGTGACCTGACATTAAAGGGTCACTATGGTACATCTGTGACACATGTGACCTGACATTAAAGGGTCACTATGATACATCTGTGACACGTGTGACCTGACATTAAAGGGTCACTATGATACATCTGTGACACGTGTGACCTGACATTAAAGGGTCACTATGGTACATCTGTGACACGTGTGACCTGACATTAAAGGGTCACTATGGTACATCTGTGACACATGTGACCTGACATTAAAGGGTCACTATGATACATCTGTGACACGTGTGACCTGACATTAAAGGGTCACTATGATACATCTGTGACACGTGTGACCTGACATTAAAGGGTCACTATGATACATCTGTGACACGTGTGACCTGACATTAAAGGGTCACTATGATACATCTGTGACACGTGTGACCTGACATTAAAGGGTCACTATGATACATCTGTGACACGTGTGACCTGACATTAAAGGGTCACTATGGTACATCTGTGACACGTGTGACCTGACATTAAAGGGTCACTATGATACATCTGTGACACATGTGACCTGACATTAAAGGGTCACTATGGTACATCTGTGACACGTGTGACCTGACATTAAAGGGTCACTATGGTACATCTATGACACATGTGACCTGACATTAAAGGGTCACTATGGTACATCTGTGACACGTGTGACCTGACATTAAAGGGTCACTATGATACATCTGTGACACGTGTGACCTGACATTAAAGGGTCACTATGGTACATCTGTGACACGTGTGACCTGACATTAAAGGGTCACTATGATACATCTGTGACACGTGTGACCTGACATTAAAGGGTCACTATGATACATCTGTGACACGTGTGACCTGACATTAAAGGGTCACTATGATACATCTGTGACACGTGTGACCTGACATTAAAGGGTCACTATGGTACATCTGTGACACGTGTGACCTGACATTAAAGGGTCACTATGATACATCTGTGACACGTGTGACCTGACATTAAAGGGTCACTATGGTACATCTGTGACACGTGTGACCTGACATTAAAGGGTCACTATGGTACATCTATGACACATGTGACCTGACCTGACATTAAAGGGTCACTATGGTACATCTGTGACACGTGTGACCTGACATTAAAGGGTCACTATGGTACATCTGTGACACGTGTGACCTGACATTAAAGGGTCACTATGGTACATCTGTGACACGTGTGACCTGACATTAAAGGGTCACTATGGTACATCTGTGACACATGTGACCTGACATTAAAGGGTCACTATGGTACATCTGTGACACATGTGACCTGACATTAAAGGGTCACTATGATACATCTGTGACACGTGTGACCTGACATTAAAGGGTCACTATGGTACATCTGTGACACGTGTGACCTGACATTAAAGGGTCACTATGATACATCTGTGACACGTGTGACCTGACATTAAAGGGTCACTATGATACATCTGTGACACATGTGACCTGACATTAAAGGGTCACTATGATACATCTGTGACACGTGTGACCTGACATTAAAGGGTCACTATGATACATCTGTGACACATGTGACCTGACATTAAAGGGTCACTATGATACATCTGTGACACATGTGACCTGACATTAAAGGGTCACTATGGTACATCTGTGACACATGTGACCTGACATTAAAGGGTCACTATGATACATCTGTGACACGTGTGACCTGACATTAAAGGGTCACTATGGTACATCTGTGACACGTGTGACCTGACATTAAAGGGTCACTATGGTACATCTATGACACATGTGACCTGACATTAAAGGGTCACTATGGTACATCTGTGACACGTGTGACCTGACATTAAAGGGTCACTATGGTACATCTGTGACACGTGTGACCTGACATTAAAGGGTCACTATGGTACATCTGTGACACGTGTGACCTGACATTAAAGGGTCACTATGGTACATCTGTGACACGTGTGACCTGACATTAAAGGGTCACTATGGTACATCTATGACACATGTGACCTGACATTAAAGGGTCACTATGGTACATCTGTGACACGTGTGACCTGACATTAAAGGGTCACTATGATACATCTGTGACACGTGTGACCTGACATTAAAGGGTCACTATGGTACATCTGTGACACGTGTGACCTGACATTAAAGGGTCACTATGATACATCTGTGACACGTGTGACCTGACATTAAAGGGTCACTATGGTACATCTGTGACACGTGTGACCTGACATTAAAGGGTCACTATGGTACATCTGTGACACGTGTGACCTGACATTAAAGGGTCACTATGATACATCTGTGACACGTGTGACCTGACATTAAAGGGTCACTATGATACATCTGTGACACGTGTGACCTGACATTAAAGGGTCACTATGGTACATCTGTGACACGTGTGACCTGACATTAAAGGGTCACTATGGTACATCTGTGACACGTGTGACCTGACATTAAAGGGTCACTATGGTACATCTGTGACACGTGTGACCTGACATTAAAGGGTCACTATGATACATCTGTGACACGTGTGACCTGACATTAAAGGGTCACTATGGTACATCTGTGACACGTGTGACCTGACATTAAAGGGTCACTATGGTACATCTGTGACACGTGTGACCTGACATTAAAGGGTCACTATGATACATCTGTGACACGTGTGACCTGACATTAAAGGGTCACTATGGTACATCTGTGACACGTGTGACCTGACATTAAAGGGTCACTATGGTACATCTATGACACGTGTGACCTGACATTAAAGGGTCACTATGGTACATCTGTGACACATGTGACCTGACATTAAAGGGTCACTATGGTACATCTGTGACACGTGTGACCTGACATTAAAGGGTCACTATGGTACATCTATGACACATGTGACCTGACATTAAAGGGTCACTATGGTACATCTATGACACGTGTGACCTGACATTAAAGGGTCACTATGGTACATCTATGACACATGTGACCTGACATTAAAGGGTCACTATGATACATCTGTGACACGTGTGACCTGACATTAAAGGGTCACTATGATACATCTGTGACACGTGTGACCTGACATTAAAGGGTCACTATGGTACATCTGTGACACGTGTGACCTGACATTAAAGGGTCACTATGATACATCTGTGACACGTGTGACCTGACATTAAAGGGTCACTATGGTACATCTGTGACACGTGTGACCTGACATTAAAGGGTCACTATGGTACATCTGTGACACGTGTGACCTGACATTAAAGGGTCACTATGGTACATCTGTGACACATGTGACCTGACATTAAAGGGTCACTATGGTACATCTGTGACACGTGTGACCTGACATTAAAGGGTCACTATGGTACATCTGTGACACATGTGACCTGACATTAAAGGGTCACTATGGTACATCTGTGACACGTGTGACCTGACATTAAAGGGTCACTATGGTACATCTATGACACGTGTGACCTGACATTAAAGGGTCACTATGATACATCTGTGACACGTGTGACCTGACATTAAAGGGTCACTATGGTACATCTGTGACACGTGTGACCTGACATTAAAGGGTCACTATGGTACATCTGTGACACATGTGACCTGACATTAAAGGGTCACTATGGTACATCTGTGACACGTGTGACCTGACATTAAAGGGTCACTATGGTACATCTATGACACATGTGACCTGACATTAAAGGGTCACTATGGTACATCTGTGACACGTGTGACCTGACATTAAAGGGTCACTATGATACATCTGTGACACATGTGACCTGACATTAAAGGGTCACTATGATACATCTGTGACACGTGTGACCTGACATTAAAGGGTCACTATGGTACATCTGTGACACGTGTGACCTGACATTAAAGGGTCACTATGGTACATCTGTGACACGTGTGACCTGACATTAAAGGGTCACTATGATACATCTATGACACGTGTGACCTGACATTAAAGGGTCACTATGGTACATCTGTGACACATGTGACCTGACATTAAAGGGTCACTATGATACATCTGTGACACGTGTGACCTGACATTAAAGGGTCACTATGATACATCTGTGACACGTGTGACCTGACATTAAAGGGTCACTATGGTACATCTGTGACACGTGTGACCTGACATTAAAGGGTCACTATGGTACATCTATGACACGTGTGACCTGACATTAAAGGGTCACTATGGTACATCTGTGACACGTGTGACCTGACATTAAAGGGTCACTATGGTACATCTGTGACACATGTGACCTGACATTAAAGGGTCACTATGGTACATCTGTGACACGTGTGACCTGACATTAAAGGGTCACTATGGTACATCTATGACACATGTGACCTGACATTAAAGGGTCACTATGGTACATCTATGACACGTGTGACCTGACATTAAAGGGTCACTATGGTACATCTATGACACATGTGACCTGACATTAAAGGGTCACTATGATACATCTGTGACACGTGTGACCTGACATTAAAGGGTCACTATGATACATCTGTGACACGTGTGACCTGACATTAAAGGGTCACTATGGTACATCTATGACACATGTGACCTGACATTAAAGGGTCACTATGGTACATCTGTGACACGTGTGACCTGACATTAAAGGGTCACTATGATACATCTGTGACATGTGTGACCTGACATTAAAGGGTCACTATGGTACATCTGTGACACGTGTGACCTGACATTAAAGGGTCACTATGGTACATCTATGACACATGTGACCTGACATTAAAGGGTCACTATGGTACATCTATGACACGTGTGACCTGACATTAAAGGGTCACTATGGTACATCTATGACACATGTGACCTGACATTAAAGGGTCACTATGGTACATCTGTGACACGTGTGACCTGACATTAAAGGGTCACTATGGTACATCTGTGACACATGTGACCTGACATTAAAGATGATACATCTGATTAATCTAAATTAAATATATATTAAATTAAATATAAACCGTAACAGAGAGAGTTGTCTCAAAGTCAAACGCAGCGGTGGAAACCTGTAGAGAACAAAACATCACAGTTTTAACACTTTTAACAAAATAAAATATGAAAAGGTCAAATGTATCCAACAAAATAAAGAGTCCAACAGTTTGGGCCTGAGCAGTTCAGACAAATACTATTTTACAGCTTCTAAGAACGGTGACACTTTGGTACACTTTGGTGCACTTTAGTGTCGGAGAACACACAATGGTGTGTAGCACATGTAAAGTCTTCCTGGTAATTATCCCTCCAGATGGTATGGCAGATTAGTTCTGTATTGTATCTATATAGCCTCAGCTGTAAAGTTAACACACAGACACACACAGACAGGCAGACACACACACACACACAGACAGACACACAGACACACACACAGATAAAGGGCCAGACTTACGGGAAGGGGATATTTCTAATTATGTTGTGTGTCTATTTGGATATCCTATAATATTTCTAATTTTATATAGATATATATTATGTACTTCTATCTCATATATATATATATAAAATATAGAGAGAGGTTCTCTCTCACAGAAAGAGGGTTCTCTCTCACAGAGCAGAGTTGTTTGTTCACATGTCACAAGACTTTTCCAACAAAGTCAGGGACCAGAGCTTTGAAGTCTTCATCAGAAGCAGTGAACATTTGCATCGATGTGGATCACGGAAACAAGGAAGTAACGGCTGCACAACTTTGCATCGATTTGAATGAAGCCACAAGCGTCAGACTGTAGAATGAACACATGTGGACAGTGCTTATTCTCTAGCTCGGTGCCGACCCGAACATGCTTATGGCTCCAAACATCAGCCTTAGTTGTCTGTGTGCAGCTCCTTTCAGTCCTGAGCTCATGTTTCCTCTCCACACAGAACTATTGTACATGTTATTAGTGGTAGGGGAAACCGGAGCACCTGGAGGAAACCTACACAGACCCAGAGAAACTCCACACAGAAGCCTTCAGGACCTTCTTGCTGTGGGTTAGGGTGCTTTAGAGAAACAAGCTCCAGTCGCACGTTGTTGAAAAATATTTATTTCACATAAAGTTAAAACAGATTTTTAAAAACATAAAATCTTTTTTTTTTTTTACATCAGAACAAACACACGTCTAAAACTGAAAATAAAACGTGTTAAATACATGTGACTAAAACCGTTTAGTCTTCTGTGTTTCAGACTTAAAACCTTAAGTCTTAAACACAGTCTGACGCTGCACATGGAGCCCCCTGCTGGACGAGTCTGGAACTGCACTGTCCTCTACTGTCATGAAGTCAGCTGTTCATTGCTATTCACCCGCTGTCCCACACGATTATGGGTCCTGGTCCTCGGCCCCGGGTCCATGGCCCCTGGTCCATGGCCCCTGGTCCATGGCTCCATGTGTTATGCATTTGTGTTTCAGTGATTCTCTGCTGTGGGTGTGCGCTACATAGATAAAGTCACTGCGGCCCGAAGATGGAGAGCAGCAGCGCGATGGCGCCGGTGAGCAGCACGATCATGAAGATGACGGCGGTGAGGAGGAAGGCACGACAGGCCGGACGATCTGTCAATCTGAACAGAGCTCCGCCCACTCCACCTCTGGCTCCGCCCCTGGGCACCGGACTGGGAAGCCCCACATCCAGAGAGCGCCGCCGCGAGCTCTGGGTCAGCGCCGAGTCAGGTCTGTGGAGAGGAGAGCCCGGTCAGTGCGGAGCAGCGGCAGTGCCTCCCTCTCTCTCCCCCCCTCTGGCCTCTCTCCCCCCCTCTGGCCTCTCTCCCCCCCCCCTCCCCCCTCTCACCTCTTGAGCTGCAGTCGTCCCCTGCTCCTCTGGAACCTGATGCTGTAGACCTTCTGCATGTTGAGGGGCAGGTGGTGCAGGATCCTGGGGTCTGTGCTGAGCTTGGGGGGTCCCAGGGGGGGCAGGGGGGTGGGTGTCCTGCAGAAGGGGCACAGGACCTGCCCGGGATCCTCCGCCTTCACGTTCATACGGGACAGACACTCCAGGCAGAAGGTGTGGCCACACTGCAGCCGCTTGGGGCAGCGGAAGGCGTTGTTGAAGCCACTGAAGCAGATGGCGCAGTCCAGGTCCAGGTCTGGGTCCAGATCTGGGTTCGGGTCCAGGTCTGGGTTTCGCACAGAGACCACAGAGACACGCCGGGTCTCATCCCCCGCCTCAAACTGCTCCAACTGGTCAACTACAGAAATGTTCAAAAATGTTAAATAGAAAAATAATGACACCATTTTCTGGACTCTCTCGGGCACGGTCTCAGACTGGATCCAGAAAGGACCATGTGGCCGCAGGATCCAGAAAGGACCATGTGGCTGCAGGATCCAGAAAGGACCATGTGGCCGCAGGATCCAGAAAGGACCATGTGGCCGCAGGATCCAGAAAGGACCATGTGGCCGCAGGATCCAGAAAGGACCATGTGGCAGCAGGATCAAACTGAACAGGAGCACAGATGACTCCCCCCATTTCCTCAAACCTTTCTGGAACCGGTTTGAGACCCCTGCCCTCAGGTCTCTCTCTCTCTGGTCGGTCTCTCTCTCGCGCGCGCTGGTCTCTCTCTCGCTGGTCTCGGTCTCTGGTCTCTCTCCGGCCTCTCTCTCCGGCCTCTCTCTCTCTCCGGCCTCTCCCTCTCTCCGGCCTCTCCCTCTCTCCGGCCTCTCCCTCTCTCCGGCCTCTCCCTCTCTCCGGCCTCTCTCTCTCTCCGGCCTCTCCCTCTCTCCGGCCTCTCCCTCTCTCCGGCCTCTCCCTCTCTCCGGCCTCTCCCTCTCTCCGGCCTCTCCCTCTCTCCGGCCTCTCCCTCTCTCCGGCCTCTCCCTCTCTCCGGCCTCTCCCTCTCTCCGGCCTCTCCCTCTCTCCGGCTCTCTCTCTCCGGCCTCTCCCTCTCTCCGGCCTCTCCCTCTCTCCGGCCTCTCCCTCTCTCCGGCCTCTCCCTCTCTCCGGCCTCTCCCTCTCTCCGGCCTCTCCCTCTCTCCGGCCTCTCTCTCTCTCTCCGGCCTCTCCCTCTCTCCGGCCTCTCCCTCTCTCCGGCCTCTCCCTCTCTCCGGCCTCTCCCTCTCTCCGGCCTCTCCCTCTCTCCGGCCTCTCCCTCTCTCCGGCCTCTCCCTCTCTCCGGCCTCTCCCTCTCTCCGGCCTCTCTCCTCTCTCTCCGGCCTCTCTCTCTCTCCGGCCTCTCCCTCTCTCCGGCCTCTCTCTCTCTCGGCCTCTCCTCTCGGCCTCTCTCTCTCTCCGGCCTCTCCCTCTCTCCGGCCTTCCCTCTCCCGGCCTCTCCCTCTCTCGCCTCTCTCTCTCTCCGGCCTCTCTCTCTCCGGCCTCTCTCTCTCCGGCCTCTCTCTCTCTCCGGCCTCTCCCTCTCTCCGGCCTCTCCCTCTCTCCGGCCTCTCCCTCTCTCCGGCCTCTCCCTCTCTCCGGCCTCTCCCTCTCTCCGGCCTCTCCCTCTCTCCGGCCTCTCTCTCTCTCCGGCCTCTCTCTCTCTCCGGCCTCTCCCTCTCTCCGGCCTCTCCCTCTCTCCGGCCTCTCCCTCTCTCCGGCCTCTCCCTCTCTCCCTCTCTCTGGTCTCTCTCGACAGGCTTGACTTAAACTATCCATTGAATTCAAACAGATATTTCCCTCCTTACCATTGATGCTCTCTGATTGGACGAGAGTAGCGTGGGGGTCGGGCCTTGGAAACACCAGTTCAGCGTACGGATTAGAGAGCCCCAATTGGTCCGTCTGGCATTGCAGGTCATGCTGAAGCTCCTCTGATTGGTCGTTGGGCAGAGGGGCGGGGCTAAGATGGATGGAGGGAGTGACATCATCGGTAGACAAGGAAGTGAGGTCATAGCGCGGCGTGAGGGTGATGTCACTGTACGGGTTCATGGTGAAGTCACCGAGACACGAGATCTACGAGAAAACACAGGAGCTGGAAACACGGCAGATTTATTTATATATAACAACTAGGCCTGTCGCGATAGTCAATAAATCAATTAATCGCACAATAAATAAAATTTGCTCAATAACTTTTCTGGCCGCGATAAATCCCATTTGCAGCTTGTTTGTTTTCCCCGTCTCTCTCGGGTCAGAGAGCCGCAAAGTGGTCACGGGAACATTAGCGGTCTAGCAAGCAGACGGAAATTATTCAAAAATACAAAATACAGCCAAAACAGGACCTAAACCAGGACTTAACCAGGATTGACAATGGGGGACACAGTAGTTGTGAACATATGCCGGCAGCTGAGTTCTCATTCAGGCTTGATTACTGACTATACTAGCGCAGCTAGCGTTAGCGTGTTTGCCGATGCAGAAGTACCGTACCATACCAATAAAATAAACTTATGGCGCACCTCCGTGAACACATACTGCTGTTTTATAAAGTCTCTAGCGCCCCGCTACTTCCGGTGGGCGCTACCGCAGCAGGACTTCTGTACGCCCCATTGGTGAACCCACATGTCAGTCACTTGTCATTCGCCTGGTGTGTGGGGAGGTGGGACTACTCCTGAGAGATCTTGTCTTAAGCCACACAAAGTCAACATGTTGGTATTTCTTTCTCGTAATCTGCCATAAAGTCTGAGAAATTATTGACATTTGAGGCATCCGTTTCATATTTTCTTTACAAAGGTCCTGGCAGTTTTATTCCTGGTCATTTTTTGTTAAGAGACTGAGTCTATTTTATTTATTGCTTTTGGTAGTTTGTTAATTTATTGTGTTCTAGCGTTAAATATTCGTTAAAAATAAAAGTTTATTTCTCTTTGAAAAGGTGTACCTGCATTATCATTGTAATCGATGCAAATGATCTCAGAACGACAATATAATCGCTTATCGCAATAATTTCTGAGACAATTAATCGTCCAGCAAAATTTGTAATCGAGACAGGCCTAATCGTGTTGCTACGGTAATCTGCAGTTACACGAATGAAGGCCTCTGATTGGTCAATCGTTAAATGGTCATATCTGGACAGAGACAATATCACATAAACAGTCTCTCTCTGGTCTCTCCCTCTCTCTGGTCTCTCCCTCTCTCTCTGGTCTCTCCCTCTCTCTCTGGTCTCTCCCTCTCTCTCTGGTCTCTCCCTCTCTCTCTGGTCTCTCTCTCTCTCTCTGGTCTCTCTCTCTCTCTCTGGTCTCTCTCTCTCTCTCTGGTCTCTCTCTCTCTCTCTGGTCTCTCTCTCTCTCTGGTCTCTCTCTCTCTCTGGTCTCTCTCTCTGGTCTCTCTCTCTCTCTCTGGTCTCTCTCTCTCTCTCTCTCTGGTCTCTCTCTCTCTCTCTGGTCTCTGGTGTCTCTCTCTGGTCTCTGGTGTCTCTCTCTGGTCTCTGGTGTCTCTCTCTGGTCTCTGGTGTCTCTCTCTGGTCTCTGGTGTCTCTCTCTGGTCTCTGGTGTCTCTCTCTGGTCTCTGGTGTCTCTCTCTGGTCTCTGGTGTCTCTCTCTGGTCTCTCTGGTCTCTCTCTCTGGTCTCTGGTCTCTCTCTCTGGTCTCTGGTCTCTCTCTCTGGTCTCTGGTCTCTCTCTCTGGTCTCTGGTCTCTCTCTCTGGTCTCTCTCTCTCTCTCTCTCTCTCTGGTCTCTTGGTCTCTCTCTCTGGTCTCTGGTCTCTCTCTCTCTGGTCTCGCTCTCTCTCTCTCTGGTCTCTCTCTCTGGTCTCTCTCTGGTCTCTCTCTGGTCTCTCTGGTTCTCTCTGGTCTCTCTCTGGTCTCTCTCTGGTCTCTCTCTGGTCTCTCTCTGGTCTCTCTCTGGTCTCTCTCTGGTCTCTCTCTGGTCTCTCTCTGGTCTCTCTCTGGTCTCTCTCTCTCTCTGGTCTCTCTCTCTGGTCTCTCTCTCTGGTCTCTCTCTCTGGTCTCTCTCTCTGGTCTCTGGTCTCTCTCTCTGGTCTCTCTCTCTCTCTCTCTCTCTCTCTGGTCTCTCTCTCTCTCTCTCTCTCTCTCTCTCTCTGGTCTCTCTCTCTCTCTCTCTCTCTGGTCTCTTGGTCTCTCTCTCTGGTCTCTGGTCTCTCTCTCTGGTCTCTCTCTCTCTGGTCTCCGCTCTCTCTCTGGTCTCTCTCTCTCTCTCTCTGGTCTCTCTCTCTCTGGTCTCTCTCTGGTCTCTCTCTCTCTGGTCTCTCTCTCTCTCTCTGGTCTCTCTCTCTGGTCTCTCTCTCTCTCTCTCTGGTCTCTCTCTCTCTGGTCTCTCTCTGGTCCCTCTCTCGTGTCTTACCTTGTTTGTGGCTCCTTCTCCGGTCACGCGCGTCCATCCCCGTGCGCGTGCAATCCCGTGGTCCCCTTGAGTGAAGTCAGGACACCAGGACTCAGACCAGGACCAGGACAGCTCGGACACTGGACACATGCACGAGCTCACCTGTGCGTGGACTGGAGCGCGCGCACAGGTGCAGATGCGTTGCTGATTGGACACGTGACTCCCACACACCCTTCTGTCCAATGAGAACACGCCAGACTCCTGCTGGTCCCTAAAGGGTCGAAAAGTGACGTCGGAGGCAGAACATTTGGCACTAAACCCAGTCTCTGTGTTCAAGACCCAAACAGTCGTTACTTCAGACTCAGGGAAGACTTAGAAATACATCTTTAACTTTAAAGCACTGCTATAGGGCCCCCTGCTGGACAAGTCTGGAACTGTGCAGCCTCAGTCCTGGGTCTACGGCCTCAGTCCTGGGTCTACGGCCTCAGTCCTGGGTCTACGGCCTCAGTCCTGGGTCTACAGCCTCAGTCCTGAAAATGTGATTAACCTATAAACCTAGATTTGAGTTTGAACTTAAACTTAAACTGTTGCAGAAATAAATGAAACATAGAAATATTTAGATTAAAAACTGTTATTTCTGTCGATCCTGAAGAAATCCCAAACAAAAAACACACTTAAAGTGCTGCTCTCTCTCTCTGGTCTCTCTCTGGTCTCTCTCTCTGGTCTCTCTCTGGTCTCTCTCTGGTCTCTCTCTCTGGTCTCTCTCTGGTCTCTCTCTCTGGTCTCTCTCTGGTCTCTCTCTGGTCTCTCTCTCTGGTCTCTCTCTCTGGTCTCTCTCTCTGGTCTCTGTCTCTGGTCTCTCTCTGGTCTCTCTCTCTGGTCTCTCTCTGGTCTCTCTCTCTGGTCTCTCTCTCTCTGGTCTCTCTCTCTGGTCTCTCTCTGGTCTCTCTCTAGTCTCTCTCTGGTCTTTCTCTGGTCTCTCTCTGGTCTCTATCTCTGGTCTCTCTCTCTGGTCTCTCTCTCTGGCCCCTCTCTGGTCTCTCTCTCTGGTCTCTCTCTGGTCTCTCTCTGGTCTCTCTCTGGTTTCTCTCTGATCTCTGGTTTTTCTCTGATCATGTTAGTCCCATATGAACCAGCCCGGACTCTGAGGAGCACAGGGACTGGACTCCTGCTGGGACTCTGAGGAGCACAGGGACTGGCCTCCTGCTGGGACTCTGAGGAGCACAGGGACTGGACTCCTGCTGGGACTCTGAGGAGCACAGGGACTGGACTCCTGCTGGGACTCTGAGGAGCACAGGGACTGGACTCCTGCTGGGACTCTGAGGAGCACAGGGACTGGACTCCTGCTGGGACTCTGAGGAGCACAGGGACTGGTCTCCTGCTGGGACTCTGAGGAGCACAGGGACTGGCCTCCTGCTGGGACTCTGAGGAGCACAGGGACTGGCCTCCTGCTGGGACTCTGAGGAGCACAGGGACTGGACTCCTGCTGGGATTCAGAGGAGCACAGGGACTGGACTCCTGCTGGGACTCTGAGGAGCACAGGGACTGGACTCCTGCTGGGACTCTGAGGCGCACAGGGACTGGACTCCTGCTGGGACTCTGAGGAGCACAGGGACTGGACTCCTGCTGGGACTCTGAGGAGCACAGGGACTGGACTCCTGCTGGGACTCTGAGGAGCACAGGGACTGGACTCCTGCTGGGACTCTGAGGAGCACAGGGACTGGACTCCTGCTGGGACTCTGAGGAGCACAGGGACTGGACTCCTGCTGGGACTCTGAGGAGCACAGGGACTGGCCTCCTGCTGGGACTCTGAGGAGCACAGGGACTGGACTCCTGCTGGGACTCTGAGGAGCACAGGGACTGGACTCCTGCTGGGACTCTGAGGAGCACAGGGACTGGACTCCTGCTGGGACTCTGAGGAGCACAGGGACTGGCCTCCTGCTGGGACTCTGAGGAGCACAGGGACTGGACTCCTGCTGGGACTCTGAGGAGCACAGGGACTGGACTCCTGTTAGTGCCCAGAGTCAGAACTAAACATGGGGAGGCTGCTTTTCAGATTCATGCTGCTAAAATCTGGAACAGTCTTCCTGAAGATGTGAGACAGGCCTCCTCTCTGGCAATGTTTAAAACCAGGTTAAAGACAGTTCTGTTTAGCTGTGCTACAACTGAGGGATTTTATATTTTTATCTTTCTTTTTAATGTTCTGTGATAATTTATGATTTTAATGCTTTCTTGTTTTGTTCAGCACTTTGAGTTGCCTTGTGTATGAATTGTGCTATATAAATAAACTTGCCTTGCCTTGCCTCTCTCTGGTCTCCCTCTCTGGTCTCTCTCTGGTCTCTCTCTGGTCTCTCTCTGGTCTCTCTCTGGTCTCTCTCTGATCTCTCTCTGGTCTCTCTCTGGTCTCTCTCTCTGGTCTCTCTCTGGTCTCTCTCTATGGTCTCTCTCTGGTCTCTCTTTGGTCTCTCTCTGGTCTCTCTCTCTCTCTGGTCTCTCTCTGGTCTCTCTCTGGTCTCTCTCTGGTCTCTCTCTGGTCTCTCTCTCTGGTCTCTCTCTGGTCTCTCTCTGGTCTCTCTATGGTCTCTCTCTGGTCTCTCTATGGTCTCTCTCTCTGGTCTCTCTCTGATCTCTCTCTGGTCTTTCTCTCTGGTCTCTCTCTGGTCTTTCTCTGGTCTCTCTCTCTGGTCTTTCTCTGGTCTCTCTCTCTGGTCTCTCTCTGGTCTCTCTCTGGTCTCTCTCTGGTCTCTCTCTCTGGTTTCTCTCTCTGGTCTCTCTCTGGTCTCTCTCTGGTCTCTCTCTGGTCTCTCTCTGGTCTCTCTCTGGTCTCTCTCTCTGGTCTCGCTCTGGTCTCTCTCTCTGGTCTCTCTCTGGTCTCTCTCTGGTCTCTCTCTGGTCTCTCTCTGGTCTCTCTCTCTGGTCTCTCTCTGGTCTCTCTCTCTGGTCTCTCTCTGGTCTCTCTCTCTGGCCTCTCTCTCTCTGGTCTCTCTCTCTGGTCTCTGTCTCTAGTCTCTCTCTGGTCTCTCTCTAATCTCTCTCTCTCTCTCTCTCTCTGGTCTCTCTCTCTCTGGTCTCTCTCTCTGGTCTCTCTCTCTCTCTCTGGTCTCTCTCTCTGGTCTCTCTCTCTGGTCTCTCTCTCTGGGTCTCTCTCTGGTCTCTCTGTGGTCTCTCTCTGGTCTCTCTCTGGTCTCTCTCTGGTCTCTCTCTGGTCTCTCTCTCTGGTCTCTCTCTGGTCTCTCTCTGGTCTCTCTCTGGTCTCTCTCGGTCTCTCTCTCTGGCCTCTCTCTCTCTGGTCTCTCTCTGGTCTCTCTCTCTGGTCTCTGTCTCTAGTCTCTCTCTGGTCTCTCTCTAGTCTCTCTCTCTCTCTCTCTCTGGTCTCTCTCTCTCTGGTCTCTCTCTCTGGTCTCTCTCTGGTCTCTCTCTGGTCTCTCTGTCTGGTCTCTCTCTCTGGTCTCTCTCTAGTCTCTCTCTGGTCTCTCTCTGGTCTCTCTCTGGTCTCCCTCTCTGGTATCTCTCTGGTCTCTCTCTCTGGTCTCTCTCTCTGGCCCCTCTCTGGTCTCTCTCTAGTCTCTCTCTGGTCTCTCTCTGGTCTCTCTCTGGTCTCTCTCTGGTCTCTCTTTGGTCTCTCTCTGGTCTCTCTCTCTGGTCTCTCTCTGGTGTCTCTCTGGTCTCTCTCTGGTCTCTCTATGGTCTCTCTCTCTGGTCTCTCTCTGGTCTCTCTCTGGTCTCTCTCTGGTCTCTCTCTGGTCTCGCTCTGGTCTCTCTCTGGTCTCTCTCTGGTCTCTCTCTGGTCTCTCTCTGGTCTCTCTCTCTGGTCTCGCTCTGGTCTCTCTCTCTGGTCTCTCTCCGGTCTCTCTCTCTGGCCTCTCTCTCTCTGGTCTCTCTCTGGTCTCTCTCTCTGGTCTCTGTCTCTAGTCTCTCTCTGGTCTCTCTCTAGTCTCTCTCTCTCTCTCTCTGGTCTCTCTCTCTGGTCTCTCTCTGGTCTCTCTCTGGTTTCTCTGTCTGGTCTCTCTCTCTGGTCTCTCTCTAGTCTCTCTCTGGTCTCTCTCTGGTCTCTCTCTGGTCTCTCTCTGGTCTCTCTCTGGTCTCTCTCTGGTCTCCCTCTCTGGTATCTCTCTGGTCTCTCTCTCTGGTCTCTCTCTCTGGCCCCTCTCTGGTCTCTCTCTGGTCTCCCTCTCTGGTCTCTCTCTGGTCTCTCTCTCGTGTCTCTCTCTCTGGTCTCTCTCTGGTCTCTCTCTCTTTGGTCTCTCTCTGGTCTCTCTCTGGTCTCTCTTTGGTCACTCTCTGGTCTCTCTCTCTGGTCTCTCTCTCTGGTCTCTCTCTGGTCTCTCTCTCTTTGGTCTTGCTCTGGTCTCTCTCTGGTCTCTCTCTCTTTGGTCTCGCTCTGGTCTCTCTCTGGTCTCTCTCTCTGGTCTCTCTCTGGTCTCTCTTTGGTCACTCTCTGGGCTCTCTCTCTGGTCTCTCTCTGGTCTCTCTCTCTTTGGTATCTCTCTGGTGTCTCTCTGGTCTCTGTCTCTAGTCTCTCTCTCTGGTCTCTCTCTGGTCTCTCTCTCTCTCTCTGGTCTCTCTCTCTCTCTGGTCTCTCTCTGGTCTCTCTCTCTGGTCTCTCTCTCTGGTCTCTCTCTGGTCTCTCTCTCTGGTCTCTCTCTGGTCTCTCTCTTTGGTCTCTCTCTGGTCTCTCTCTCTCTCTGGTCTCTCTCTCTGGTCTCTCTCTGGTGTCTCTCTGGTCTCTCGCTCTGGTCTCTCTCTGGTCTCTCTCTCTCTCTGGTCTCTCTCTGGTCCCTCTCTCTCTGGTCTCTCTCTCTGGTCTCTCTCTGGTCTCTCTCTGGTCTCTCTTTGGTCTCTCTCTGGTCTCTCTCTGGTCTCTCTCTCTCTCTGGCCCCTCTCTGGTCTCTCTCTCTGGTCTCTCTCTGGTCTCTCTCTCTGGTCTCTCTCTCGGGTCTCTCTCTCTGGTCTCTCTCTCTGGTCTCTCTCTCTCTGGTCTCTCTCTGGTCTCTCTCTCTAGTCTCTCTCTCTGGTCTCTCTCTTTGGTCTCTTTCTCTGGTCTCTCTCTCTGGTCTCGCTCTGGTCTCTCTCTCTGGTCTCTCTTTGATCCCTCTCTGGTCTCTCTCTCTGGTCTCTCTCTCTGGTCTCTCTCTCTGGTCTCTCTTTGGTCTCTCTCTCTGGTCTCTCTCTGGTCTCTCTCTGGTCTGTCTTTGGTCTCTCTCTGGTCTCTTTCTGGTCTCTTTCTCTGGTCTCCCTCTGGTCTCCCTCTCTGGTCTCTCTCTCTGGTCTCTCTCTGGTCTCTCTCTCTGGTCTCTCTCTGGTCTCTCTTTGGTCTCTCTCTGGTCTCTCTCTCTGGTCTCTCTCTCTGGTCTCTCTCTTTGGTCTCTCTCTCTGGTCTCTCTCTCTGGTCTCTCTTTGGTCTCTCTCTGGTCTCTCTTTGGTCTCTCTCTCTGGTCTCTCTCTCTGGTCTCTCTTTGGTCTCTCTCTGGTCTCTCTCTGGTCTCTCTTTGGTCTCTCTCTGGTCTCTTTCTGGTCTCTCTCTCTGGTCTCTCTCTGGTCTCCCTCTCTGGTCTCTCTCTCTGGTCTCTCTCTGGTCTCTCTCTCTGGTCTCTCTCTGGTCTCTCTTTGGTCTCTCTCTGGTCTCTCTCTCTGGTCTCTCTCTCTGGTCTCTCTCTTTGGTCTCTCTCTCTGGTCTCTCTCTCTGGTCTCTCTTTGGTCTCTCTCTGGTCTCTCTTTGGTCTCTCTCTGGTCTCTCTCTCTGGTCTCTCTCTCTGGTCTCTCTCTTTGGTCTCTCTCTCTGGTCTCTCTCTCTGGTCTCTCTCTGGTCTCTCTCTCTAGTCTCTCTCTGGTCTCTCTCTGGTCTCTCTCTCTGGTCTCTCTCTCTGGTCTCTCTCTCGGGTCTCTCTCTCTGGTCTCTCTCTCTGGTCTCTCTCTCTCTGGTCTCTCTCTGGTCTCTCTCTCTAGTCTCTCTCTCTGGTCTCTGTCTTTGGTCTCTTTCTCTGGTCTCTCTCTCTGGTCTCGCTCTCTCTCTCTCTGGTCTCTCTTTGATCTCTCTGGTCTCTCTCTCTGGTCTCTCTCTCTGGTCTCTCTCTCTGGTCTCTCTCTCTGGTCTCTCTCTTTGGTCTCTCTCTGGTCTCTCTCTGGTCTCTCTTTGGTCTCTCTCTGGTCTCTTTCTGGTCTCTCTCTCTGGTCTCTCTCTGGTCTCACTCTCTGGTCTCTCTCTCTGGTCTCTCTCTGGTCTCTCTCTCTGGTCTCTCTCTGGTCTCTCTTTGGTCTCTCTCTGGTCTCTCTCTCTGGTCTCTCTCTTTGGTCTCTCTCTCTGGTCTCTCTCTGGTCTCTCTTTGATCTCTCTCTGGTCTCTCTTTGGTCTCTCTCTGGTCTCTCTCTCTGGTCTCTCTCTCTGGTCTCTCTCTTTGGTCTCTCTCTCCGGTCTCTCTCTCTTTGGTCTCTCTGGTCTCTTTCTGGTCTCTCTCTCTGGTCTCTCTCTGGTCTCTCTCTCTGGTCTCTCTCTGGTCTCTCTTTGGTCTCTCTCTGGTCTCTCTCTCTGGTCTCTCTCTCTGGTCTCTCTCTGGTCTCTCTCTGGTCTCTCTCTTTGGTCTCTCTCTCTGGTCTCTCTATGGTCTCTCTCTGGTCTCTCTCTCTCTCTCTGGTCTCTCTCTGGTCTCTCTCTGTGGTCTCTCTATGGTCTCTCTCTGGTCTCTCTTTGGTCTCGCTCTGGTCTCTCTCTCTGGTCTCTCTCTGGTCTCTCTCTGGTCTCTCTCTGGTCTCTCTATGGTCTCTCTCTCTGGTCTCTCTCTGGTCTCTCTCTGGTCTCTCTCTGGTCTCTCTCTGGTCTCTCTCTCTGGTCTCGCTCTGGTCTCTCTCTGGTCTCTCTCTGGTCTCTCTCTGGTCTCTCTCTGGTCTCTCTCTCTGGTCTCGCTCTGGTCTCTCTCTGGTCTCTCTCTGGTCTCTCTCTGGTCTCTCTCTGGTCTCTCTCTCTGGTCTCTCTCCGGTCTCTCTCTCTGGCCTCTCTCTCTCTGGTCTCTCTCTGGTCTCTCTCTGGTCTCTCTCTGGTCTCTCTCTCTCTCTCTATCTGGTCTCTCTCTCTCTGGTCTCTCTCTCTGGTCTCTCTCTGGTCTCTCTCTGGTCTCTCTGTCTGGTCTCTCTCTCTGGTCTCTCTCTAGTCTCTCTCTGGTCTCTCTCTGGTCTCCCTCTCTGGTATCTCTCTGGTCTCTCTCTCTGGTCTCTCTCTCTGGCCCCTCTCTGGTCTCTCTCTAGTCTCTCTCTGGTCTCTCTCTGGTCTCTCTCTGGTCTCTCTCTGGTCTCTCTCTGGTCTCTCTCTGGTCTCTCTCTCAGAATCAGAATCAGAATCAGAATCATTTTTATTGCCAACGTAAGTAACAGGAGGTCACAGACTTGGAAATTGCTTTGGCTCAGTGCAACAGTCAAAAAGAGATAATAAAAATAAGAATAAAAAACACTTCTAAAGAATAAAAAATTTAAATTTAAAATAAAGTTACAGTTACTATTTACAATATACAAGTGCACATGGTGCACACAATGTAAGGTGACAGCAGTACAGTGAAGTAAAGTGACGTATGATGGGCAGTAAAGTGACTTTATAAAGGGCGGGGACAGGTTAAGAAGTGTTCAAGAGTCCAACAGCAGAGGGGAAGAAACTGTTCTTGTGGCGGGAGGTTCTAGTCCTGATGGACCGCAGCCTCCTGCCTGAGGGGAGTGGTTGGAATAGTCCATGTGCAGGGTGAGAGGGGAGTGGTTGGAATAGTCCATGTGCAGGTGAGAGGGGAGTGGTTGGAATAGTCCATGTGCAGGTGAGAGGGGAGTGGTTGGAATAGTCCATGTGCAGGTGAGAGGGGAGTGGTTGGAATAGTCCATGTGCAGGTGAGAGGGGAGTGGTTGGAATAGTCCATGTGCAGGTGAGAGGGGAGTGGATGGAATAGTCCATGTGCAGGTGAGAGGGGAGTGGTTGGAATAGTCCATGTGCAGGTGAGAGGGGAGTGGTTGGAATAGTCCATGTGCAGGTGAGAGGGGAGTGGTTGGAATAGTCCATGTGCAGGTGAGAGGGGTCGGCTGTGATACGACCAGCCCGGCCTCGAGCTCGGGCGACGTACAGGTCCTGCAGCGATGGAAGGCTGCGGCCGATCACTTCCTCTGCAGAGCGCACAATGCACTGTAGTCTCTGTTTGTCCCTGACTGTGGCTCCAGCGAACCACACGGTGACGGAGGAGGTGATGGAGGAGGTGCTGGAGGAGGTGATGGAGGAGGTGCTGGAGGAGGTGATGGAGGAGGTGATGGAGGAGGTGATGGAGGAGGTGATGGAGGAGGTGATGGAGGAGGTGATGGAGGAGGTGATGGAGGAGGAGATGGAGGAGGTGATGGCCGTGTAGAACTGCAGCTTGGCTTTCCTGAGCTGCCGCAGGAAGTACATCCTCTGCTGGGCCTTCTTGATGAGGAGCTGATGGTCGGCTCCCACTTGAGGTCCTGGGTGATGGTGGTGCCCAGGAAACGGAAGGACTCCACAGAGGTGATGGGGGAGTCCATCACGGAGGGTGGGGGCGGGGGGACAGTGCTCTTCCTGAAGTCCACAATCATCTCCACTGTCTTCTGGGCGTTCAGCTCCAGGTTGTTACCACTGCACCAGGACACCAGCCGGTCCACCTCCCTCCTGTAGGAGACACCAGGACACCAGCCGGTCCACCTCCCTCCTGTAGGAGACACCAGGACACCAGCCGGTCCACCTCCCTCCTGTAGGAGACACCAGGACACCAGCCGGTCCACCTCCCTCCTGTAGGAGACACCAGGACACCAGCCGGTCCACCTCCCTCCTGTAGGAGACACCAGGACACCAGCCG
This sequence comes from Knipowitschia caucasica, assembly GCA_964034765.1. Classification (NCBI taxonomy): domain Eukaryota; kingdom Metazoa; phylum Chordata; class Actinopteri; order Gobiiformes; family Gobiidae; genus Knipowitschia; species Knipowitschia caucasica. The sequence goes on along the minus strand of OZ035824.1, from coordinate 329,621 downwards.
GTCCACCTCCCTCCTGTAGGAGACACCAGGACACCAGCCGGTCCACCTCCCTCCTGTAGGAGACACCAGGACACCAGCCGGTCCACCTCCCTCCTGTAGGAGACACCAGGACACCAGCCGGTCCACCTCCCTCCTGTTGGAGACACCAGGACACCAGCCGGTCCACCTCCCTCCTGTAGGAGACACCAGGACACCAGCCGGTCCACCTCCCTCCTGTAGGAGACACCAGGACACCAGCCGGTCCACCTCCCTCCTGTAGGAGACACCAGGACACCAGCCGGTCCACCTCCCTCCTGTAGGCGGACTCATCGTTGTTGGAGATGAGTCCAATGAGGGTGGTGTTGTCCGCGAACTTGATCAGCTTCACGGAGTCGTGGCTGGAGGTGCAGTGGTTGGTGTACAGGGAGAAGAGCAGGGGAGAAAGAACACAGCCCTGTGGGGCTCCTGTATTTATAATCCGAGAGTCCGAGACATTCTTCCCCAGACGCACTCGCTGCTTCCTGTCCGTCAGGAAGTCAGTGATCCACCTGCAGGTGGAATCGGGCACGTTGAGCTGGGAGAGCTTGTCCTGGAGCAGGGATGGCAGGATTGTGTTGAAGGCAGAGCTGAAGTCCACGAACAGGACCCTGGCGTAGGTCCCCGGGGAGTCCAGGTGCTGTAGGATGTGGTGGAGGGCCAGGTTAATGGCGTCGTCTACAGATCTGTTGGCTCTGTAGGCGAACTGCAGGGGATCCAGGAGGGGGGAGGTGAAGGACTTGAGATGGGAGAGAACCAGGCGTTCAAATGACTTCATGACGACAGACGTAAGTGCTACAGGTCTGTAGTCATTGAGTCCTGTGATCCTGGGCTTCTTCGGGACGGGGACAATGATGGAGGATTTGAAGCAGGCCGGGACATGGCAGGACTGCAGAGAGGTGTTGAAAATGTCCGTGAACACAGGAGTAAGCTCACTGGCGCAGTGTCTCAGAGTGGCCGGAGACACGTGGTCCGGGCCAGGAGCTTTGCGGGGGTGCAGCCTCAGGAAGAGTTGTTTAATCTCTTTAGAGGCTATTGTTAGGCTGGGGGCAGGGCTGATGGGTGGGTCGTTAGAGTAGTGGGGGGTGGGGGAGGTGTCAGGGGCAGCATCAAAGCGACTGAAAAATAAGTTCAGTTCGTCAGCTAGCTTGTGGTCATCAGCACAGGGGGGGGCTTTGGGTTTGTAGTTGGTGATCTCCCGTAGGCCCCTCCAGACAGAAGCAGTATCGTTGTTACCAAACTGCTCCTGTAGTCATTCTCTGTGCCGGGACTTGGCTGCTTTCAGTTCTTTCCTGAAATGGAGCTTAAGCGGAGGTTCAGGATGGTAGACTACCTACGTTATCACGCCAGGCTTGACCACGCCTTACTCAGCCTGTCTTAATCAACTCCCCGCAGCCGTGTCAATCAAGCCAGCGTTTAAGAGCAAAGCAGAGCACAGCTCACCAAACGGACTTCAAGCTGCAATGGGCTGCTCTTCGTCACCTTGTTACTCACGCCTCGCACATTGTTCGTCCTGCATGGTCGCGGCTCCTCTTCAACATCACATGTTTGGGGCTGCGCGCCATGGTCGCTGTGTCTCCACCGCGGGTCCTCTCCTGCGGACTCGCTGCCGCTCGTCTCCCCGTGGCCGCTGCGCTCGCGGCCAGGCTCCGCGCACCCTGCCGCTTCCATACCGGGAACGGGACTTCTGTCTGCCTGCCGTCGTCTGCTGCCTCTGTCCACCCGTCTCCCTGCCTCCACTCACGGTACAGTGTCCGTTTCGTTGTTTTCCCCACTACCATGAACTGCACTGAACTGCGGCGTGTCAGTTAATCCCGCCGAATTGGCTCGCAGGCTGTGTTTTTACCCGATGCATTGTCTGCAGGCTGTTCGTTTTACCATCTGCACTGGCATTTAGACCGTCCGTTTTCACCATGGACCGCACATTTTAACCACTGTATTGGCCTTCTGGCTGTCCGTTTTACTCATGGGATGAACATTCTACACAATGCAGTGACCTCCAGGCTGTCCGTTTGACTATGGTCTGAACATTTACCCACTGCATTGACCTTCAGGCTGTCAGTTGTAACCATGGACTATAACATTTGTCGTCTGCTTGGCCTTTGCGCTGTCTATTTGACCGTGGACTGTAAGTTTTGCCCACTGCATTGCCTCCCGGCTGTCCGTGTCTGATGAGCTGCTCTGATTGGTCGGAGCGCGGCCGAGCCCCTCTGTACTGTTCGACAACCAGCACTTTTAACCAGTGCGTTGGCCTTCAGGCATGCTTCAACGGCCTCACTTCAACGCTTCATCGCAGCACACGTCGGCGGCCGCACACTTCAACGCCCACACGCTTCGCCGACGCCACTTCGGTGGCCGCACGCTTCGGTGACGCCGCTTCGGTGACGCCACTTCGGTGGCCGCACGCTTCGACGACGCTTCGACGACTCCACGCTTCGACTCCTCCTCCACGCTTCGACTCCTCCTCCACGCTTCGACTCCTCCTCCACGCTTCGACTCCTCCTCCACGCTTCGACTCCTCCTCCACGCATCGACGACGGCGCACGCATCGACGAAGGCGCACGCATCGACGAAGACGCACGCATTGACGGAGAGAGAGAGAGAGAGACCAGAGAGAGACCAGAGAGAGACCAGAGAAAGAGACCAGAGAGAGACCAGAGAGAGACCAGAGAGAGAGACCAGAGAGAGACCAGAGAGAGACCAGAGAGAGAGACAGAGAGAGACCAGAGAGAGACCAGAGAGAGAGACCAGAGAGAGACCAGAGAGAGACCAGAGAGAGAGACCAGAGAGAGACCAGAGAGAGAGACCAGAGAGAGACCAGAAAGAGACCAGAGAGAGACCAGAGAGAGAGACCAGAGAGAGACCAGAGAGAGAGACCAGAGAGAGACCAGAGAGAGACCAGAGAGAGAGACCAGAGAGAGACCAGAGAGAGACCAGAGAAAGAGACCAGAGAGAGACCAGAGAGAGAGACCAGAGAGAGACCAGAGAGAGAGACCAGAGAGAGAGACAGGAGAGAGAAACCAGAGAGAAACCAGAGAGAAACCAGAGAGAAACCAGAGAGAGACCAGAGCGAGACCAGAGAGAGAGACCAGAGAGAGACCAGAGAGAGACCGGAGCCAGACCAGAGCGAGACCAGAGCCAGACCAGAGAGAGACCAAAGAGAGACCAGAGAGAGACCAGAGAGAGAGACCAGACAGAGACCAGAGAGAGACCAGAGCGAGACCAGAGCCAGACCAGAGAGAGACCAGAGAGAGACCAGAGAGAGACCAGAGAGAGAGACCAGACAGAGACCAGAGAGAGACCAGACAGAGACCAGAGAGAGACCAGAGAGAGACCAGAGAGAGACCAGAGAGAGACCAGAGAGAGACCAGACAGAGACCAGACAGAGACCAGAGAGAGACCAGACAGAGACCAGACAGAGACCAGAGAGAGACCAGAGAGAGACCAGAGAGAGACCAGAGAGAGACCAGAGAGAGACCAGAGAGAGACCGGAGCGAGACCAGAGAGAGAGACCAGAGAGACCAGAGAGAGAGAGACCAGAGAGAGACCAGAGAGAGACCAGAGAGAGACCAGAGAGAGACCAGAGAGAGACCAGAGAGAGACCAGAGAGAGACCAGAGAGAGACCAGAGGGAGACCAGAGAGAGACCAGAGAGAGACCAGAGAGAGACCAGAGAGAGACCAGAGAGAGACCAGAGAGAGACCAGAGGGAGACCAGAGAGAGACCAGAGAGAGACCAGAGAGAGACCAGAGAGAGACCAGAGCGAGACCAGAGAGAGACCAGAGAGAGAGACCAGAGAGAGACCAGAGAGAGACCAGAGAGAGACCAGAGAGAGACCAGACAGTAGTGACAGTAGTGACAGCAGAGAGAGACCAGAGAGAGACCAGAGAGAGAGACCAGAGAGAGACCAGAGAGAGACCAGAGAGAGACCAGAGAGAGACCAGAGAGACCAGAGAGAGAGACCAGAGAGAGACCAGAGAGAGAGACCAGAGAGAGACCAGAGAGAGACCAGAGAGAGACCAGAGAGAGACCAGACAGTAGTGACAGTAGTGACAGCAGAGAGAGACCAGAGAGAGACCAGAGAGAGAGACCAGAGAGAGACCAGAGAGAGACCAGAGAGAGACCAGAGAGAGACCAGAGAGAGACCAGAGAGAGACCAGAGAGAGACCAGAGGGAGACCAGAGAGAGACCAGAGAGAGAGACCAGAGAGAGACCAGAGAGAGACCAGAGAGAGACCAGAGAGAGACCAGAGGGAGACCAGAGAGAGACCAGAGAGAGACCAGAGAGAGACCAGAGAGAGACCAGAGCGAGACCAGAGAGAGACCAGAGAGAGAGACCAGAGAGAGACCAGAGAGAGACCAGAGAGAGACCAGAGAGAGACCAGACAGTAGTGACAGTAGTGACAGCAGAGAGAGACCAGAGAGAGACCAGAGAGAGAGACCAGAGAGAGACCAGAGAGAGACCAGAGAGAGACCAGAGAGAGAGACCAGAGAGAGAGACCAGAGAGAGACCAGAGAGAGACCAGAGAGAGACCAGAGAGAGACCAGAGAGAGACCAGACAGTAGTGACAGTAGTGACAGCAGAGAGAGTAGTGACTTCCGAACCTGAATCTGTAGAATGCTTACTTAATGTACGCTACATGTTCAAGCATCCAGTCACGTGATTACGTTTAGAGTAACGTCATACGTCATACGTCAAAGTGAATCCCGTCTTTAGTGTGTTTTGATTAAAGATACATAACACAGACATATACAATGTATATATATGTGTAATCGCAGTTTTCAGTATTTCTGCGGGCACAAAAACAACTACGTTAAAAGTATTTGTAAAACTGTGAGTAGCCCGAGCACACAGCAGGGGGCGCCACCTCATAATCCTCCCGTTCATCTGAGAGGGACTTCCGGGAGCACACAGCAGGGGGCGCCACCTCATAATCCTCCCGTTCATCTGAGAGGGACTTCCGGGAGCACACAGCAGGGGGCGCCACCTCATAATCCTCCCGTTCATCTGAGAGGGACTTCCGGGAGCACACAGCAGGGGGCGCCACCTCATAATCCTCCCGTTCATCTGAGAGGGACTTCCGGGAGCAGGAAAAGGAGCCAAAGCACGGAGCTCACACTTCTACACGTCCATCAGAGACTGCAGCCGCAGAGATGGTGGGACTCCCTCTGCATTCTACATTTAGACTTTAGTTATATATATTTATATTCATTCACCAGTCTCCTACCCCGGGTTTGAGCAGAAAGACCACTCACAGCTAGCTCATGTTAGCATCCCGGGCTGTAGACCCAGGACTGAGGCTGTAGACCCAGGACTGAGGCTGTAGACCCAGGACTGAGGCTGTAGACCCAGGACTGAGGCTATAGACCCAGGACTGAGGCTATAGACCCAGGACTGAGGCTGTAGACCCAGGACTGAGGCTGTAGACCCAGGACTGAGGCTGTAGACCCAGGACTGAGGCTGTAGACCCAGGACTGAGGCTGTAGACCCAGGACTGAGGCTGTAGACCCAGGACTGAGGCTGTAGACCCAGGACTGAGGCTGTAGACCCAGGACTGAGGCTGTAGACCCAGGACTGAGGCTGTAGACCCAGGACTGAGGCTGTAGACCCAGGACTGAGGATGTAGACCCAGGACTGAGGCTGTAGACCCAGGACTGAGGCTGTAGACCCAGGACTGAGGCTGTAGACCCAGGACTGAGGCTGTAGACCCAGGACTGAGGATGTAGACCCAGGACTGAGGATGTAGACCCAGGACTGAGGCTGTAGACCCAGGACTGAGGCTGTAGACCCAGGACTGTAGACCCAGGACAGTAATGGTTCTGTTTCTTTCAGCTTCCTTTGTCGCTGCTGAAGACGGCCCAGAATCATCCCATGGTGAGAAAATACATCTATTAAAGAAACGTGACCTAAAACGCAGCTTTGGTTATTTAAATCCTCAGATACACCGCCATTGCCTTCCCCTCAGTCTTCGGATGGCCACACCTAGCCCCTCCCCCTGCTCCCACCTAGCCCCTCCCCCTGCTCCCACCTAGCCCCTCCCCCTGCTCCCACCTAGCCCCTCCCCCTGCTCCCACCTAGCCCCTCCCCCTGCTCCCACCTAGCCCCTCCCCCTGCTCCCACCTAGCCCCTCCCCCTGCTCCCACCTAGCCCCTCCCCCTGCTCCCACCTAGCCCCTCCCCCTGCTCCCACCTAGCCCCTCCCCCTGCTCACACCTAGCCCCTCCCCCTGCTCACACCTAGCCCCTCCCCCTGCTCACACCTAGCCCCTCCCCCTGCTCCCACCTAGCCCCTCCCCCTAGGAGACTGAAGCAGGAACTACACATCTTTCTTCCATAGTATTGTTTGAGCTCGGTCTGGACCATGGGTCTGGACCATGGGTCTGGACCATGAGTCTGGACCATGAGTCTGGACCATGGGTCTGGACCATGGGTCTGGACCATGAGTCTGGACCATGGGTCTGGACCATGGGTCTGGACCATGGGTCTGGACCATGGGTCTTAAACTCGACGGCTGTGGAACCATGAAGCGGGTTATGTTCATCACACGTTTGTGTGTGGGCTCATTGTTTATGGTCATTTACATGTTCGGTTGTTCTTGATGACCCAGTCCTGATGAAACCTGTTTGTTGCAGTTGGTGGAGCTGAAAAATGGTGAAACTTATAATGGACACTTGGTGAGCTGCGACAACTGGATGAACATCAACCTGCGAGAGGTCATCTGCACGTCCAGGGTGAGGATCCTCTCTGGTCTGGACCAGTCTGGACCAGTGTAAAACCATGAATCCTCTGCAGTTTCCAGAACATTCTAAAGTAATAAATAGTCAGAAAAGGAGAGAGTTTTGCTCAATCGTATAATAATTTAAAAAACATTTCTTTTACCTAAAATGTATTAAGTCTCTGGGTCCTCTCTGGTCCCTCTCTCTGGTCCCACCCTGGTCTGTCCCTGGTGTCTCTCTTTCTGGTCCCTCTCTGGTCTCCCTCTCTGGTCTCTCTCTGGTCTCTCTCTCTGGTCTCTCTCTCTGGTCTCTCTGGTCTCTCTCTCTGGTCTCTCTCTGGTCTCTCTCTCTGGTCCCTCTCTGGTCTCTCTCTCTGGTCCCTCTCTGGTCCCTCTCTGGTCTCTCTCTGGTCTCTCTCTGGTCCCTCTCTGGTCCCTCTCTGGTCTCTCTCTCTGGTCTCTCTCTGGTCTCTCTCTGGCCTCTCTCTCTGGTCTCTCTCTGGTCTCTCTCTGGTCTCTCTCTGGTCTCTCTCTCTGGTCTCTCTCTCTGGTCTCTCTCTCTGGTCTGTCCCTGGTCTGTCCCTGGTCTGTCCCTGGTCTGTCCCTGGTCTGTCCCTGGTGTCTCCCTGGTCCCTCTCTGGTCCCTCTCTGGTCTCTCTCTGGTCTCTCTCTGGCCTCTCTGGTCTCTCTCTCTGGTCTCTCTCTCTGGTCTCTCTCTCTGGTCTCTCTCTCTGGTCTCTCTCTCTGGTCTCTCTCTCTGGTCTCTCTCTCTGGTCTCTCTCTCTGGTCTCTCTCTCTGGTCTCTCTCTGGTGTCTCCCTGGTCTCTCCCTGGTGTCTCTCTGGTCTCTCTCTCTGGTCTCTCTCTGGTCTCTCTCTGGTCTCTCTCTCTGGTCTGTCCCTGGTCTGTCCCTGGTGTCTCCCTGGTCTCTCCCTGGTGTCTCTCTGGTCTCTCTCTCTGGTCTCTCTCTCTGGTCTCTCTCTGGTCTCTCTCTCTCTGGTCTCTCTCTCTGGTCTCTCTCTCTGGTCCCTCCCTGGTCTGTCCCTGGTCTGTCCCTGGTCTGTCCCTGGTCTGTCCCTGGTCTGTCCCTGGTCTGTCCCTGGTCTGTCCCTGGTCTGTCCCTGGTCTGTCCCTGGTGTCTCCCTGGTGTCTCTCTGGTCTCTCTCTCTGGTCTCTCTCTGGTCTCTCCCTGTTCCCTCCCTGGTGTCCTTCTGGTCTCAGGATGGAGATAAGTTCTGGAGGATGCCTGAGTGCTACATCAGGGGCAGTACCATAAAGTACCTGAGGATCCCTGATGAGATCATCGACATGGTGAAGGAGGAGGTGCTGTCCAAGGGGAGGGGCCGAGGAGGAGGCGCACAGCAGAACAAGCAGATGGGCAAAGGAAGAGGAGGCCCAGGCCGAGGTAAGGAGACCATGGGGAGAGACCAGCATGTCTCTCTCTCATGTCTCTCTCTCTCATGTCTCTCTCTCATGTCTTCTCATGTCTCTCTCTCTCATGTCTCTCTCTCTCTCATGTCTCTCTCTCTCATGTCTCTCTCTCTCATGTCTCTCTCTCTCTCATGTCTCTCTCTCTCATGTCTCTCTCTCTCTCATGTCTCTGTCTCATGTCTCTCTCTCTCATGTCTCTGTCTCATGTCTCTCTCTCTCATGTCTCTGTCTCATGTCTCTCTCTCTCATGTCTCTCTCTCATGTCTCTGTCTCTCATGTCTGTCTCTCTCTCTCTCTCTGTCTCTGTCTCTCATGTCTCATATGTCTCTCTCATGTCTCTGTCTCTCATGTCTCTATCATGTCTCTGTCTCTCTCTCTCATGTCTGTCTCTCTCATGTATCTGTCTCTCATGTCTCTGTCTCTCTCTCTCATGTATCTGTCTCTCATGTCTCTGTCTCTCTCTCTCTCTCATGTCTCTCTCTCATGCCTCTCTCTCTCGTGTCTCTCTCTCATGTCTCTCTGTCATCTCTCTGAGACATGACATGTCTGTCATGTCTCTCTCTCTCATGTCTCATGTCTCTCTCTCTCATGTCTGTCTCTCTCTCTTATGTCTCTGTCTCTCATGTCTCTGTCTGTAATGTCTCTGTCATGTCTCTCTCTCTCATGTCTGTCTCATGTCTGTCTCTCTCATGTCTCTGTCTCTCATGTCTGTCTCTCGTGTCTCTGTCTCTCATGTCTGTCTCTGTCATGTCTCTCTCTCTCATGTCTGTCTCATGTCTGTCTCTCTCATGTCTCTGTCTCTCATGTCTGTCTCTGTCTCTCATGTCTGTCTCTGTCATGTCTCTCTCTCTCATGTCTGTCTCATGTCTGTCTCTCTCATGTCTCTGTCTCTCATGTCTGTCTCTCGTGTCTCTGTCTCTCATGTCTGTCTCTCTCGTGTCTCTGTCTCTCGTGTCTCTGTCTCATGTCTCTCTCTCTCGTGTCTCTCTCTCTCATGTCTCTCTCTCTCATGTCTCTGTCCAGCTCCTGTCCACACAGCTCCTGTCCACACAGCTCCTGTCCACACAGCTCCTGTCCACACAGCTCCTGTCCACACAGCTCCTGTCCACACTGCTCCTGTCCACACAGCTCCTGTCCACACAGCTCCTGTCCACACAGCTCCTGTCCACACAGCTCCTGTCCACACAGCTCCTGTCCACACAGCTCCTGTCCACACAGCTCCTGTCCACACAGCTGTTCACGCAGCTCCTGTCCACACAGCTCCTGTCCACGCAGCTCCTGTCCACGCAGCTCCTGTCCACACAGCTGTTCACGCAGCTCCTGTCCACACAGCTCCTGTCCACACAGCTCCTGTCCACACAGCTCCTGTCCACGCAGCTCCTGTCCACACAGCTCCTGTCCACGCAGCTCCTGTCCACACAGCTCCTGTCCACACAGCTCCTGTCCACGCAGCTCCTGTCCACGCAGCTCCTGTCCACGCAGCTCCTGTCCACACAGCAGCAGCTCCTGTCCACACAGCTCCTGTCCACACAGCTCCTGTCCACACAGCTCCTGTCCACACAGCTCCTGTCCACGCAGCTCCTGTCCACGCAGCTCCTGTCCACACAGCTCCTGTCCACACAGCTCCTGTCCACACAGCTCCTGTCCACACAGCTCCTGTCCACACTGCTGATCAGGCTGGTGCTGCTGATGCTGGTCCTGCTCATCATCAGGCCCTGGCTCCTCTTCCACTGGCTCACAGAGATCACCATCGCTGACGCAGATGTTGTGCAGGATGGCGCAACAGGCAGTCACCTCGACTGCAAAGGTGGGTTGGACTTCCAGTGCCTTAGAGAAAATGGATCGCCATCTTGCTTTCATCATGCCAAACGCTCTCTCTGTTACAGATCGTGCCCGTGCATGGTGCCGGTTGAAGCGGGCTTCCACTGGGCTCCGAACAGGCTCTCTGTATGGAGGGAGGAGTGTGATGGGCTGACGGAGGCAAGGGTAACCCCCATCCCCAAGGAGGACGTGTCCATTTGGGGGATAGAGCCGGTGGACGTAGAGGGGGCTGTTTTTAAGCGCTAGAGAATCGTGCACAGATCCGGGGTAGCCAACAAACAAATCAATAAATAAGCCACGGTGATTACACACAGCCTGCATTTGAATAGAATAAAACAATTTCCTGTTAAAATAACACTGTGCATTTTCTTGAAGGGGCTTTATTCTGATGTGGCAGCCGTCGATGCTCCCCACAACATTATTGAGAGCAGCTGATCCAGCCAGCAACTGAAACCCAGCTGCAACTTGGGGAAGTTCCTCCAGGGAAGGGAAATGAATTATTTGGCCACGCATTTGAAGGATCTGGTTGGCCACCCTGTGGATCACATCGTGGACTGTGGACTGGGGCATGTCAAATGCCCTGGCGACAACACGGTACGCGGTGCCACTGGCCAACCAAAAGAGGAAGACCAAAACCTCCATGTCCTGGCTCCAGCCCTGGTGATGAGCACTCCTCAGGTGGCTAACCAGACGGGTGATGGTGGTTCGAGTGAGACGAAAATCGGGGCGAAGGTCAGACTGGCCATTTAAGTACATGCTGACTAGGGGTACATGGTGGTTCAGTCGGCAGTACACCGGTGGTTCACCCTAAAACAAAACAAAAATTCTCTTAAACTTAATATGATACTTCTAGATTCATTTTTTAATTCTGTATCTGCACTTTTAGTTATGAGTGCAGACACAGGAATAAGTACTCATTTTTCATTTTGAGATTTAAAAATGTAAATAAAAATGAAGAGTATATAGTCAAAGCAAAGGAAGGTTTCTCACCCATCATCTGTACTTCTTAGCAAGTTTTCCCAACGTTTCGTCCTCAACCTGGGGACTTCTTCCCTGAAGAAGTCCCCAGGTTGGTGTCCCCAGTATGGTGTCTGCTCTCATACATACACAACATGGTGTCTGCTCTCATACATACACAACATGGTGTCTGCTCTCATACATACACGACAGTGTCTGCTCTCATACATACACAACATGGTGTCTGCTCTCATACATACACGACATGGTGTCTGCTCTCATACATACACGACATGGTGTCTGCTCTCATACATACACGACATGGTGTCTGCTCTCATACATACACAACATGGTGTCTGCTCTCATACATACACAACATGGTGTCTGCTCTCATACATACACAACATGGTGTCTGCTCTCATACATACACAACATGGTGTCTGCTCTCATACATACACAACATGGTGTCTGCTCTCATACATACACAACATGGTGTCTGCTCTCATACATACACAACATGGTGTCTGCTCTCATACATACACAACATGGTGTCTGCTCTCATACATACACGACATGGTGTCTGCTCTCATACATACACGACATGGTGTCTGCTCTCATACATACACGACATGGTGTCTGCTCTCATACATACACAACATGGCCGCCAGCGGCAGGACGCATTATTATAGATCCATGGCGCAGACCTCTCTAGCTCTTGTGTTTCAGACACAACATGAGGACAGTTTCGATGTATCGATGTACAGTTTGTCCCAAACATGAAAGAGGCGGCTGTAGAGGCGTCTCTGACCTGAGCCCCGAGTCAGCAGAGCCTCCAGCAGCTGCTGGTTCCTCTGGTTCTGCTCTTTGGAGCGACACACTTCCTCCTCATACTCCGCTATAGTTCTCTCCAGAAGCACAAAGATCTCTTCTGCAGCCGCAGCCAGCCGCTCATTCACCGCAGCTCTCAGCAGACTGCGCCTCTCACTCATCTTACTCTGCTTAGCTTTAGCACACGAGCTAACTGTTGTTAGCACACGAGCTAACTGTTGTTAGCGTTAGCACAGGAGCTAACTGTTATCAGCACAGGAGCTAACTGTTATCAGCACAGGAGCTAACTGTTATCAGCACAGGAGCTAACTGTTATTAGCACAGGAGCTAACTGTTATCAGCACAGGAGCTAACTGTTATTAGCACAGGAGCTAACTGTTATTAGCACAGGAGCTAACTGTTATTAGCACAGGAGCTAACACCTCAAGCAGAGTTCTTATAAATCCATGAAGCAGAGTGTGACTTCAGCTCTAACCCCCTCCACAATAAGAGCTTTATTACGTTAAAGCTGCGGTACCTAACTTTTAAACCACAGCATTGGAACTATATGACAGCCGACCAGCTCTCATGTTGCATTCACGTGACCTCAGAGACTGGAGTATTTTCAGACTTCCCAAAACCAAAGCGTCCGTGACGAGCACAAATAAAACTGAAAAGTCCAGGTTGAATTTCCGTCAGCATTTAAATATGATTCAAACACGTTTTTCCAAGTGGGAGCTCGAAACTTTTGAGTTTCCAGGAACAAAAACGTCAAATAATGACTCACAGGGCTCTTTCTTACAGGTGTTTAGGTGACTGTTAGTAATTTTTCAAACGAAAGTGAGGTACCTCAGCTTTACTGTCTCTGGAGGAGATTCATAACGGCTTATTAACCGAGCGCGAGGTCTGTATGGAGAAATATCAGACCGAGCCTTAATGCACAGACCGAGTCTTAATGCACAGACAGAGCCTTAATGTACAGACCGAGCCTTAAAGCACAGACAGAGCCTTAATGTACAGACCGAGCCTTAATGCACAGACAGAGCCTTAATGTACAGACCGAGCCTTAATGCACAGACCGAGCCTTAATGCACAGACCGAGCCTTAATGCACAGACCGAGCCTTAATGCACAGACAGAGCCTTAATGTACAGACAGAGCCTTAATGTACAGACCGAGCCTTAATGCACAGACCGAGCCTTAATGCACAGACAGAGCCTTAATGTACAGACCGAGCCTTAATGTACAGACCGAGCCTTAATGCACAGACCGAGCCTTAAGACCGAGCCTTAATGCACAGACCGAGCCTTAATGTACAGACCGAGTCTTAATGCACAGACCGAGTCTTAATGCACAGACAGAGCCTTAATGTACAGACAGAGCCTTAATGTACAGACCGAGCCCTAATGTACAGACCGAGCCTTAATGCACAGACCGAGCCTTAATGCACAGACCGAGCCTTAATGCACAGACAGAGCCTTAATGCACAGACCGAGCCTTAATGCACAGACCGAGCCTTAATGCACAGACCGAGCCTTAATGCACAGACCGAGCCTTAATGCACAGACCGAGCCTTAATGCACAGACAGAGCCTTAATGCACAGACCGAGCCTTAATGCACAGACCGAGCCTTAATGTACAGACCGAGCCTTAATGCACAGACCGAGCCTTAATGCACAGACCGAGCCTTAATGTACAGACCGAGCCTTAATGCACAGACCGAGCCTTAATGTACAGACAGAGCCTTAATGTACAGACCGAGCCTTAATGCACAGACCGAGCCTTAATGCACAGACCGAGCCTTAATGTACAGACCGAGCCTTAATGTACAGACAGAGCCTTAATGCACAGACCGAGCCTTAATGTACAGAGTGAGCCTTAAAGAAGCTATACCCGATTTTTTTTCTAAGTAGTTCATAAAAATGCTTTTTACTACATACAAGTTGTATCATAATACATCATTTAATTGAAAACTTGAGGTAATTGATTCAGCTGTGTAAGAATTACAAGCAGTGAAAAGTGCTGAGTAGAGTCTGAGCGGGCCGCTCTTTCTCCTCCGCTCACAGAACAAGAAGTGACCAGCCTGCGTCCTCTAGCCTCTACAGCGCTGCGGAACACCAGGGCTTCGACTTCAAAATTCGAATATAATTCTAAAATAAAAAATGTGAACAAATCTTAGACAACCCTTGTAATTTGAAATGTATTTAATGACTGCAAATAAAATAGTTAGCTCCCAAAGGTTTCACCGGGACGTGCTAGGCAGGTAACAGCTAAGCTAGCTAGTTGTTTCATGGTAACTTCCGGGTTTTTCGCAATCGCTTTTTGTCACATTGAAACAGTATTTTTGTCATGAAAACGTTAACAGCAAATTCAGAAATCATCCGTGCATGTGTGTTAAGGATGTATCTGTGTACTGTATTGTCCGATTGACGTTTAATGGTGTTGATTGATAGATATGTAGTTGTTTATTGAGCGTGGCTAGCTCCGCTAGCTCCGTTGGCTTCTCTACACAGACAAGTGTATAGTGACAGGCGCTGATAGCTTGTTCTTGCAGAGTAATGGCAGTATTTTACACACCTGAATTACAAACAGAGGTTGCATTGGGGCTTCGGTCATTATTGGTTTGAGAGTTCTGTTATCAAGAAAAAATGATCGGAAGAATTGCTGCTGCTGCTTTGAGGAGCTCTATAACACATTATAATTAAATATTAGAATATATTCTAAGGTTTTAAATTAATACATTCGGACGCGAAACTAGCGGTATTCTTTTACTTATATATTGTGTTAGCAGTGCGTTGCTTTAGTGCCATTTCATCAGTGATTGTTGTTGAGCTTACAAGAAGTTGCGCTAATGCTAATGTTAGCATATGTATCAGATCGCAAATAAAACTAGGTGGCTCTGTGTTATGAGAGCGTAGGGGAAATGAGAAGCCATTGAGTGAGTTGGGGGGCGGTGCTAAACATTCAAACATTGCAGCAACGGGTATAGCGCCTTTAATGCACAGACAGAGCCTTAATGTACAGACCGAGCCTTAATGCACAGACCGAGCCTTAATGCACAGACCGAGCCTTAATGCACAGACCGAGCCTTAATGCACAGACCGAGCCTTAATGCACAGACCGAGCCTTAATGCACAGACCGAGCCTTAATGTACAGACCGAGCCTTAATGCACAGACCGAGTAAGTAAGGTTAATAAATGTTTTATTATATGACTCTCGTCTGTGTCCAATGCTTTTGAGATATTTGTGAAGTATGTTCATGTCCGACTTGGTTTTGTGTGATACGCGCTGCGGACAGATTGTCATGGTAACGGTCCAAGATGGGAAAATATCAGACCGGTAATCAGCCAATCAGAGCGCGCGTACGGTCCAAGTCATATAATAATACTGTTTAAACTCAATGCAACAGACACGAAGAGGGAAATCAAATATGTTTTTATTTAAATAACAGAACAAATCAGACGGACATTAAAACACATCTAACGAGAACTACACACACACACACACACACACACACACACACACACACACACACACACACACACACACACACACACACACACACACACACACACACACACACACACACACACACACACACACACACACACACACACACACACACACACACACACACACACACACACACACACACACACACACACACACACACACACACACACACACACTAAGGAGATCAGCTCTGAGGCTACAGTCTGGGGCCAGTCCAATAATCTCCTGGTTGTTGCTCAAGGCTTTGTTTTGCCGTTAGACACAGAAAATACTTTACATCTCCACCCAGGTATAATACAGGACTAAACCAGGCTTAAACCAGGTCTATAACAGGACTAAACCAGGCTTAAACCAGGTCTATAACAGGACTAAACCAGGCTTAAACCAGGTCTATAACAGGACTAAACCAGGCTTAAACCAGGTCTATAACAGGACTAAACCAGGCTTAAACCAGGTCTATAACAGGACTAAACCAGGCTTAAACCAGGTCTATAACAGGACTAAACCAGGCTTAAACCGGGTCTATAACAGGACTAAACCAGGCTTAAACCAGGTCTATAACAGGACTAAACCAGGCTTAAACCAGGTCTATAACAGGACTAAACCAGGCTTAAACCGGGTCTATAACAGGACTAAACCAGGCTTAAACCAGGTCTATAACAGGACTAAACCAGGCTTAAACCAGGTCTATAACAGGACTAAACCAGGCTTAAACCGGGTCTATAACAGGACTAAACCAGGCTTAAACCAGGTCTATAACAGGACTAAACCAGGCTTAAACCAGGTCTATAACAGGACTAAACCAGGCTTAAACCGGGTCTATAACAGGACTAAACCAGGCTTAAACCAGGTCTATAACAGGACTAAACCAGGCTTAAACCGTGTCTATAACAGGACTAAACCAGGCTTAAACCGGGTCTATAACAGGACTAAACCAGGCTTAAACCCGGTCTTTAACAGGACTAAACCAGGCTTAAACCAGGTCTATGACAGGACTAAACCAGGCTTAAACCAGGTCTTTAACATGACTAAACCAGGCTTAAACCAGGTCTATGACAGGACTAAACCAGGCTTAAACCAGGTCTTTAACATGACTAAACCAGG
The DNA here is from genome assembly GCA_964034765.1 of Knipowitschia caucasica. Taxonomy (NCBI): domain Eukaryota; kingdom Metazoa; phylum Chordata; class Actinopteri; order Gobiiformes; family Gobiidae; genus Knipowitschia; species Knipowitschia caucasica. The sequence continues at coordinate 313,262 of OZ035824.1, read as the reverse complement.
CTTAAACCAGGTCTATAACAGGACTAAACCAGGCTAAAACCAGGTCTATAACAGGACTAAACCAGGCTTAAACCAGGTCTATGACAGGACTAAACCAGGCTTAAACCAGGTCTATAACAGGACTAAACCAGGTCTATGACAGGACTAAACCAGGCTTAAACCAGGTCTATAACAGGTCTGAAATTATGGTTTTCTAAAACAAATGGGAATATTAAGACTATTGAAACACAAACATACTCAACACATGGTACAACACATGGTACAATACATCATCCATGCTTCCCGTGAGACTGAGTTTATCGCTCTATCTATGAGGGAGCAGCGGCTCTAGTCTCTAAGGAGCTCCATTCTGTTACCGCTCTATCTATGAGGGAGCAGCGGCTCTAATCTCTAAGGAGCTCCATTCTGTTATCGCTCTATGAGGGAGCAGCGGCTCTAATCTCTAAGGAGCTCCATTCTGTTATCGCTCTATCTATGAGGGAGCAGCGGCTCTAATCTTTAAGGAGCTCCATTCTGTTATCGCTCTATCTATGAGGGAGCAGCGGCTCTAATCTTTAAGGAGCTCCATTCTGTTATCGCTCTATCTATGAGGGAGCAGCGGCTCTAATCTCTAAGGAGCTCCATTCTGTTATCGCTCTATCTTTGAGGGAGCAGCGGCTCTAATCTCTAAGGAGCTCCATTCTGGAGGAAGCTCATGTGGAGGTTGTATCCACGATCTCGTCCTTTTGGTCATTACCCAAAACTCATGACCAGAGGTGAGGGAACGTAGAGCTCTGACTGCAGACGCTGCTCCCTCATGACCAGAGGTGAGGGAACGTAGAGCTCTGACTGCAGACGCTGCTCCCTCATGACCAGAGGTGAGGGAACGTAGAGCTCTGACTGCAGACGCTGCTCCCTCATGACCTGAGGTGAGGGAACGTAGAGCTCTGACATCAGACGCTGCTCCCTCATGACCAGAGGTGAGGGAACGTAGAGCTCTGACATCAGACGCTGCTCCCTCATGACCTGAGGTGAGGGAACGTAGAGCTCTGACTGCAGACGCTGCTCCCTCATGACCTGAGGTGAGGGAACGTAGAGCTCTGACATCAGACGCTGCTCCCTCATGACCAGAGGTGAGGGAACGTAGAGCTCTGACATCAGACGCTGCTCCCTCATGACCGGAGGTGAGGGAACGTAGAGCTCTGACTGCAGACGCTGCTCCCTCATGACCTGAGGTGGTCAATGCTGCATTAAATCAACAATAAAAAGTAAAGAATTTTAGTTTTCTTGACCTGGTTCTGTAGACGCTACAGACAGTTTGGTGAAGGTTCTGTAGACGCTACAGACAGTTTGGTGAAGGTTCTGTAGACGCTACGGACCGTGACGTTTGGTGAAGGTTCTGTAGACGCTACAGACCGTTTAGTGAAGGTTCTGTAGACGCTACGGACCGTGACGTTTGGTGAAGGTTCTGTAGACGCTACAGACCGTTTAGTGAAGGTTCTGTAGACGCTACAGACCGTTTAGTGAAGGTTCTGTAGACGCTACGGACCGTGACGTTTGGTGAAGGTTCTGTAGACGCTACGGACCGTGACGTTTGGTGAAGGTTCTGTAGACGCTACGGACCGTGACGTTTGGTGAAGGTTCTGTAGACGCTACAGACCGTGACGTTTGGTGAAGGTTCTGTAGACGCTACGGACCGTTTAGTGAAGGTTCTGTAGACGCTACGGACCGTGACGTTTGGTGAAGGTTCTGTAGACGCTACAGACCGTTTAGTGAAGGTTCTGTAGACGCTACGGACCGTGACGTTTGGTGAAGGTTCTGTAGACGCTACAGACCGTTTAGTGAAGGTTCTGTAGACGCTACAGACCGTTTAGTGAAGGTTCTGTAGACGCTACAGACCGTTTAGTGAAGGTTCTGTAGACGCTACGGACCGTGACGTTTGGTGAAGGTTCTGTAGACGCTACGGACCGTGACGTTTGGTGAAGGTTCTGTAGACGCTACGGACCGTGACGTTTGGTGAAGGTTCTGTAGACGCTACAGACCGTGACGTTTGGTGAAGGTTCTGTAGACGCTACGGACCGTGACGTTTGGTGAAGGTTCTGTAGACGCTACGGACCGTGACGTTTGGTGAAGGTTCTGTAGACGCTACAGACCGTTTAGTGAAGGTTCTGTAGACGCTACAGACCGTTTAGTGAAGGTTCTGTAGACGCTACAGACCGTTTAGTGAAGGTTCTGTAGACGCTACGGACCGTGACGTTTGGTGAAGGTTCTGTAGACGCTACGGACCGTGACGTTTGGTGAAGGTTCTGTAGACGCTACGGACCGTGACGTTTGGTGAAGGTTCTGTAGACGCTACAGACCGTGACGTTTGGTGAAGGTTCTGTAGACGCTACGGACCGTGACGTTTGGTGAAGGTTCTGTAGACGCTACAGACCGTGACGTTTGGTGAAGGTTCTGTAGACGCTACAGACCGTGACGTTTCATGTGGGTGGTTAAGGTTCCTTTGAGAGCAAATGTTTTGCCGCAGATGAGACAGTTATAGAGCTTCTCTGTGTGGCTGCTCATATGTCTAGAAAGAGCGCCTTTAAGGGGAAAGGTTTTCTCACACACTGAGCAGCTGTAAGGTCTGTCTCCTGTGTGGTTGGTCATATGACTTTTCAGGTGATGCGATTGGGAAAATGTTTTCTGACAAACTGAACAACTGTAAGGTTTCTCCCCTGTGTGGATTCGTATGTGCTTTCTTAGGTTAGAGCTGTCTGCAAACATTTTTTCACAAAAAGAGCATCTGTAAGGTTTCTCTCCAGTGTGGATTCTCATGTGGACTTTCAAGTTAATTTCATATATAAATCTCTTCATACAAACAAAGCACTCATATCTCCTTTCAGATCCTTCATCTCCCACAGTCTCTGCTCCTATGTCTCTGGGTCCGGTCCCAGACAGTCCGGTCCCTGACAGCAGGTCTCTGGGTCCGGTCCCTGACAGTCCGGTCCCTGACAGCAGGTCTCTGGGTCCGGTCCCTGACAGCAGGTCTCTGGGTCCGGTCCCTGACAGTCCCTGTGTGTGGACTTGGTTGTAGAGGTCTCCCTCAGCCTCTGTCTGCATCTGTGCAGTAGAACTGCTGCCTGGATGTCCCCAGTCTTCATCATCGTCGTCATCATTGTCAAGATAATAGATTTCCCTTTGTGCCCTTTGTTCTTCTTCACTTTTCACACTCGTGAAGTGTGGAAGCTGCTCTTCCTCCTGTTTGAGGCTCTCCTCTTCCTCCTCTTCCTCCTGGTTGATGCTCTGTTCTGATGGTTCCTCTTTAATCTCTGGAGTCTTTGCAGTTTCCTGCTTCAGTCTGGTCTCTGGCTCTGATCCACTGGTGCTGATGAAGATGCCTGAAACAACAAGAATCAAATATTCAGAGAAATCCTGCAGGTGTTGGTCATGTATTAAAGACCTTTAGATTCGAGGTCAGTCTGTCCCAGCAGCTCCGACTATACCCTCAGGATGCGGATTTGTATATGCAGGGCTTAAAGTTTTCCGGCACCGTGCCGGAAATCCGGCGTGAGAAAAAAAAAAAAAAAAACATCACTTTTTTTTTTTTTTATATATATATATAAATAAATAATGATTGCTGTCATTTGAAAAAGGTGTGTTCTACCAATTGTATGAAAGGATTGCATGTGTATAGCGCAGGGATTAAAGAGTTCCGTCTAAGTGACGGATTTCCGTCAAATGAAATTGGTCTGAAAAAAAAACAAAATATATAATAATAATATAATACACACAATGAAATGGTTAATTATAACAAAATATATAGTAATACGTGTGAATCTGTTGTATATATCTAGATATATATTAATAATTTGAATATAATTGTATTTATATGTATATAGAAATAAAAAGTAATATAATCACGAGTGGGCCTTGAACGTGCCGTGGCTAGCTACATGAGCGCTCCGTAAATGATTCAAGGCAATGGGACGTAGCCAAGTTAGCGATGGTAACACGGAGGTGAAAGTTTCTGAAAAGTGCACGGAGCTTTTGAAAAGGAGAAGAGGACAAGGAAAATGTAATCCCGAACGGAGCAATAACAGCCAGCAGCCCGCGGACCGGTAAACTGGGCGCGTTATCAGAGGAAAGGTAGGACATAATTAACGTTTACCAAACGCAATGCTTTTTTATTTAACGGAATGTACAATATGTACTTTGCTGTGACTGGGAATGGGGACAAGCATGTCTTGGTGAGCTTTTGATAATATCTTGGTGGCGATCCCCATGCAAAACTGCGTGATAAAAAGAGCCAATCAACGAGAGCGAACGGAAGAAACTCGCTGAAGAAAGGTGTGTGTTAGCAGGTCTTATATTCATTCATCAAAGCTAGCCTAGCATGCACGCACAATCACAATCATGGATCGTTGTTTATGGAAGAAGGAGCTGTATAAGTTGCTGTTGATAACAGTGAAAAATAAATGGAGGTGGGCACGGCTGGATGAGGTGGAGACGATGGGATTCTGTTGCTTCATGGTGCAAAAAGATAAAGGTGTCCGGTGCTTGTTCGTACTTCGCTATTATTATTTTTTTATATGGGAGTAATGAGAAAACAGCTTTGGATTAACCACCAGCTCAAAACTGCGCACTTGGCAGCTGTCCGTGCGCTTTCCCACACTTCTTTACCTGGTGCATCAGATTCAGCGACAACTGAGACTAGGCTTGCTCTGGTGGACTGTGTCTGTGACCTAAAACTATCTGTGGCTTTATCGCAGAAAATAACCTGTCGTTCAGAACCATCACTACCGCTGGTAGATTTAATTATCATTAATCATTTGCAGTTGATAAAACTGCGCTGTGCACTAGCACCAAGTTGATAGGGAAACCTTTTTCTTAAACATTGAGTGTCCACAAACAAATGTGGACAGAATTTTGAATGTCCTTTTGCGATATTTTGACGAGGACAGAGCCAAAGGACAACGCCTCATCTCGCCTCAAGTAAAGCCAATGATGCAGATGAACTACTCTCACTAATATTCTGTCAAAGAGTTGACAAGTTGCTTGATCCACTGGTTGTAATTTCACATCAAAATACACCAGTTTAAATGTATATCTTTGAAGAATTCGTTTGATCTGTAATTCATTATATTTCCATGAGAAAATTTTCAGTCAAATCTTTTTTTTTTGCTTTAACCCCTGGCCGCTTATAAAAAACGCTTATTAGTGATCATTCTATGATTCATATAGATGGTTCAGGCTCAGGAATTTTTTCAACTTTAACCCATGTATATGTCATGACACTTTGAAGCAACTGTGGTTAAAGTACATATAACAACACGCACAAAGCAATACTTTTCCATTGCATGTTTTGTATTCTGAAGGCCAAGCTACTGGCAATGTGTCAAAAGCTGATTGGAGGAGTCCATTCCTCCTGCTGTATTATATCACAGTCTGTAACAACTTTGTTCGTATTCGTGCTGTCTCTACCATCGACAATGAAACATGTCTTCTGTCTGAATCAAAGACACGATCCCCAGACTATTGTCATCTTCTTCAATTACACCCCACTGTTTTTACAGCTCAAGGCAGCAACCCGCGGCCCCGGAGCCGCATGCGGCTCTTGAGTGCTCCGGGAGCATAGACTGTATATATTAATGGACAGAGTCACATCTATCTCCGCCAAAAAATGTGCTCTACTGGAGCGATCCAAAATGGCCGCGAGTGGTCCCGCCCACAAGAAAATTGTGAAAAAACGCATTTGCGCTTGCGTCAGCCGGAGCAGCTCCTCATTTGAACGAGAGAGTTCAAAAATTCACAGCAAGTAAACTAGACTGGTCCAGAACACTCAGCATTGACACACAGCTTTGGGCCAAGAGACAACTTTGGACCATCTTGTAAAGACGTTTTTGAGAGGTCTGTCAACGCTATATGTTAGCATTGGCTAATTCTACTTCTGGGTCCACCCCCATCGGCCCGGGGTGGTATTGCAGCATGTCAGCGCACGTCATTTTGGACACTGGGACCCTCCCCCACTGTCCGGGAGAGGCTCCTGGAGAGTGTGAGGGCTATATTTTATTTCTAGTTTGAATGTGGTTTCTGTAGGAGGAAAAACGTTCTTTACGTTTTTAAATACTGTACAAATGTGTATAAGTAAAATTTGATTTCAAAATTTCTTTCAACGTAGTGCGTCATATCCTATGACGCGCGGTTACGCGGCCCCGCGCCAGGCGGCAGCTGCTGTAAACAAACCGGCGTGTGAGCAGGGATCCCAAAGCTAAAACGAGAAAGAGTCGATAATAAGACTGGACTAAGAATGAACATTTGTTTGTAATGAGATCAAAAAGTCAGAACACCTATTTTCAGACTTCAAAACCTTCGCAAAGACGGTGAAAGAAAAGGCCATAAAGGACATTAATTCAGCTCCAGCAAACTTCAGCCTGTGACGTGATCGATATGAGCAGTGATGCAGGTGAACTCTGAGCCCAAAACAGATTCATTTTACTGTATTTCTACAGTTGCATGAAGACAAAAAAATGGAAGTTAAACTAAAGCAGAGTCGTCACGTGGTGCGTCATTCAGGACACGCTGCAGTGAAAATACACATTTGATAATCATGAATGCTTATTATGTATTTGTATTTAGATATTAGGCTAATATAGCTAATACAGCTGCAGCCTGTGTTAGCTTCATATAAGCCTTATACAAGGCTGTTTTTTTGCGGCTCCAGACAGATGTTTTTAGTTTTTTTGTCAAATATGGCTCTTTGAACCTTTTGGGTTCCCGACCCCTGGCCCAATGCAACAGAGAACATTCTGATTTTGAACGCCCAGCACATAAAGTCTGAAACTCAACAGTTTGGTGCCAATTTATGAAAAAAGGAAGCTTCGTAACTGTGGCCAAAATGTTACCACAGGGTTTGAATATTAGGAGCAACAAGGCATTTATATCAAGCCAAATATCTAATTATGCAAACGATGTATATTTTGGCCGTGTGTGCAGGGTGATGTCATGTTAACTGTTATATATTTTGAAAGTGACATAACAACAAAAGACTCACACGTTCTATGGCCTAGAAATCAGATAACAGCATCGGCCCGAGTTTAATATCGTTTCTATTTATAAAAAAACATTTGCGACTGTGAGAGGAGGCACCTTTATCCCCGGGGAGCAGGACTCTGGGCCGCAGAGCCTCCAGCAGCTGCTGGTTCCTCTGGTTCTGCTCTTTGGAGCGACACACTTCCTCCTCATACTCCGCTATAGTTCTCTCCAGAAGCACAAAGATCTCTTCTGCAGCCGCAGCCAGCCGCTCATTCACCGCAGCTCTCAGCAGACTGCGCCTCTCACTCATCTTACTCTGCTTAGCTTTAGCACACGAGCTAACTGTTGTTAGCACACGAGCTAACCGCAGAGACTGGCTGTAGCTCTAAGCCCCGCCCACAGACACGCATCGTCAAAATAAAACGTGCTCTTGTTTCCGCTTTCAGAATCAGAATCAGAATCATCATCAGAATCATTTTTATTGCCACGTAAGTAACAGGAGGTCACAGACTTGGAAATTGCTTTGGCTCAGTGCAACAGTCAAAAAGAGACTTTCATGTGATCTCGGAAGCACTCGCTCGCTCGGAGGACCCAAGCAGAGAGAGGAGAACCACCCATGTACTGAACAGTGGGGGCAGGTCTCGGCTCCAAAAGGTCCATGAACACGTGCGCTTACATGCTGCAATCTCCGGTGTGGACCCGGAAAGAGAATTACCCAATGCATGGCGTCTTCTTTCTTCTGGAAAACTTCTTTACAAGATGGTAGAAGAAAAAGAAGGCCCTTTATTCGTCCCACAATGGGGAAATGTCAGTGGTCCAAAAGTCTCTTGATCCAGAAGTCTCTCTTGGTCCAAAGCTACGTTCCAGATGCGGTCAATTATTATGGACCAGTTTAGTTTAGTTGCTGTAGATTTTTGAATGGGGCTAGTGCAACTAACTCATGCGCAAATGTGTTTTCACTTTTTCCTGGCGACCATTTTGACAAAGCCACAGAAGGTAAAAGTGGTGACACATTAGTTTGAACGGCGGAGATAGACGTGTTTAATATTTACAGTTTATGGTCCTGGCGCTGAACGATAAAGGAAAATGTTTTATTTTGGAGACTTTGCAGCTGGGCTCGGCTTCCAGCGGAAGTAAGACTCTGTTTCCGGTGTTAGCTCCTGTGCTAACGCTAACAACAGTTAGCTCGTGTGCTAAAGCTAAGCAGAGTAAGATGAGTGAGAGGCGCAGTCTGCTGAGAGCTGCGGTGAATGAGCGGCTGGCTGCGGCTGCAGAAGAGATCTTTGTGCTTCTGGAGAGAACTATAGCGGAGTATGAGGAGGAAGTGTGTCGCTCCAAAGAGCAGAACCAGAGGAACCAGCAGCTGCTGGAGGCTCTGCTGACTCGGGGCTCAGGTCAGAGACGCCTCTACAGCCGCCTCTTTCATGTTTGGGACAAACTGTACATCGATACATCGAAACTGTCCTCATGTTGTGTCTGAAACACAAGAGCTAGAGAGGTCTGCGCCATGGATCTATAATAATGCGTCCTGCCGCTGGCGGCCATGTTGTGTATGTATGAGAGCAGACACCATGTCGTGTATGTATGAGAGCAGACACCATGTCGTGTATGTATGAGAGCAGACACCATGTTGTGTATTATGAGAGCAACACCATGTTGTGTATGTATGAGAGCAGACACCATGTTGTGTATGTATGAGAGCAGACACCATGTTGTGTATGTATGAGAGCAGACACCATGTCGTGTATGTATGAGAGCAGACACCATGTTGTGTATGTATGAGAGCAGACACCATGTTGTGTATGTATGAGAGCAGACACCATGTTGTGTATGTATGAGAGCAGACACCATGTTGTGTATGTATGAGAGCAGACACCATGTCGTGTATGTATGAGAGCAGACACCATGTCGTGTATGTATGAGAGCAGACACCATGTCGTGTATGTATGAGAGCAGACACCATGTCGTGTATGTGATGAGAGCAGACACCATGTTGTGTATGTATGAGAGCAGACACCATGTTGTGTATGTTATGTATGAGAGCAGACACCATGTTGTGTATGTATGAGAGCAGACACCATGTTGTGTATGTATGAGAGCAGACACCATGTTGTGTATGTATGAGAGCAGACACCATGTTGTGTATGTATGAGAGCAGACACCATGTCGTGTATGTATGAGAGCAGACACCATGTTGTGTATGTATGAGAGCAGACACCATGTTGTGTATGTATGAGAGCAGACACCATGTCGTGTATGTATGAGAGCAGACACCATGTTGTGTATGTATGAGAGCAGACACTGTCGTGTATGTATGAGAGCAGACACCATGTTGTGTATGTATGAGAGCAGACACCATGTTGTGTATGTATGAGAGCAGACACCATGTTGTGTATGTATGAGAGCAGACACCATGTTGTGTATGTATGAGAGCAGACACCATGTTGTGTATGTATGAGAGCAGACACCATGTTGTGTATGTATGAGAGCAGACACCATGTTGTGTATGTATGAGAGCAGACACCATGTTGTGTATGTATGAGAGCAGACACCATGTTGTGTATGTATGAGAGCAGACACCATGTTGTGTATGTATGAGAGCAGACACCATGTTGTGTATGTATGAGAGCAGACACCATGTCGTGTATGTATGAGAGCAGACACCATGTCGTGTATGTATGAGAGCAGACACTCTCACGTATGCTGTAACCAACCAATTACTTTTGCATCTCTGTTTATGCATACAACTGCTGAGGCTGCACTTCCTAAGCACACGGTACGCAGGAGAGAGGCGAGACCACTTGTGTTCCTCCCACAGAAGGGAGGGTGTTGTTGGTATTGTGCAAAAGGAAATGTTCGGGACCTGGAGACGCTCAGGACTGTTTTTATTCAGATTATTTTTTTGTCAAAGCTGCTGTTCTTATCTTCTCTCCTGCAGACTCGTTCTGTCCTGATCCCAGCCTGAAGCAGGAAACTCCACAGACTATAGAGGAACCGTCAGAACAGGAGGAAGAGGAGGCAGAGGAGAGGCTGAAACAGGAGGAAGAGGAGGCAGAGGAGAGGCTGAAACAGGAGGAAGAGAAGCTCCCAGACTTCACTGCTGTGTGTGTGAAGAGTGAAGAGCAGTCCTCACTGATTGAAGAAGACAGAGAGGAAGCACAGGGACAGCTCTGTGGAGGAGCAGACATCAGCTCACAGACACATTTACACTCAGAGACAGAAGAACAGAGACACCACTCTTACACTGACCATGATGAAGACCCTGATGAAGACCATGATGAAGACTATGATGAAGACCATGATGAAGACTGGGTACATCCAGGCAGCAGTTCTACTGCACAGATGCAGACAGAGGCTGAGGGAGACCTCTACAACCAAGTCCACACACAGGGACTGTCAGGGACCGGACCCAGAGACCTGCTGTCAGGGACCGGACCCAGAGACCTGCTGTCAGGGACCGGACCCAGAGACCTGCTGTCAGGGACCGGACCCAGAGACCTGCTGTCAGGGACTGGATACAAAGATACAAGAGAGCGGAAATATGAGTGCTTGATTTGTGAGAAGAAATTTACCAATAAACCCAATTTAAAAAGACACTTGATTCTACACACTGGAGAGAGACCTTACAGCTGCTCAGTTTGTGGCAAAAACTTTTCCCAAATGGAGCACCGGAAAACTCATATGAGTTGTCACACTGGAGAGAGACCTTACAGCTGCTCCATCTGTTTGCAAACATTTACTCGGAAAGCTTCGTTAAGTCGCCATGTTTTTCGGTTCCACTCTGCAGACAGCGTTCTCCTCTGCCTCTGACTCACACCTGGAGGACCGCCCTGCACACCCCAGGTTGAGAATCATTCCTCTCCATCAGTGGTTTCCAAAGTGGAGGTCGGCGATTTTAGACGCAGTGTAACGATGGCCCTCACTGTGCTCAGTGATACAGAGGTACAGACACCCTACTCTACCCTACCCTACTCTATCCTACCCTACCCTACTCTATCCTACCCTACCCTACTCTATCCTACTCTACTCTACTCTACTCTACTCTATCCTACTCTACTCTATCCTACCCTACTCTACCCTACCCTACCCTACTCTATCCTACCCTACCCTACTCTATCCTACTCTACTCTATCCTACCCTACTCTATCCTACCCTACTCTATCCTACCCTACTCTATCCTACTCTACTCTACTCTACTCTACTCTATCCTACCCTACTCTATCCTACCTTACTCTACTCTACTCTATCCTACTCTACTCTACTCTATTCTACTCTACTCTATCCTACCCTACTCTACTCTATTCTATCCTCTATTCTATCCTCTACTCTACTCTATCCTACTCTATCCTACTGTACTCTACTCTATCCTACTCTACTCTATCCTACCCTACTCTACTCTATCCTACTCTACTCTACTCTATCCTACTCTACTCTACTCTATCCTACTCTATTCTATCCTCTACTCTATCCTACTCTACTCTACTCTATCCTACTCTATTCTATCCTCTACTCTATCCTACTCTATCCTACTCTACTCTATCCTACCCTACTCTATCCTACCCTACTCTATCCTACCCTACTCTACTCTACTCTACTCTACCCTACTCTCCCATCTCTGTGTGGAGTGAGAGGACAAGTGCTCAAAAAATAACAATTGTAAACCGCTTTGTGACTCTGGTCTGTGAAAGGCGGTATATAAATAAAGCTTACTCTATCCTACCCTACGCTATCCTACCCTACTCTATCCTACCCTACTCTATCCTACTCTACTCTACCCTACCCTACCCTACCCGGACCTGAACCCGATGGAAAGATACTGTTATCATGGTGCAATCAAATCCACATCTATTTATTGAACATTTTCACTCTGCATGAAACACTCGCACACATTATATATATATATATATATATATAATATAATGTGTGCATCCAGGAAGTATTCACAGCGCTTCACTTTTTCCACAGTTCGTTATGTTACAGCCTTATTACAAAATTCCATCCATCCATTTTCTTCCCTTTAATCCATTTCTGGGTCAGGGGGGTGGCAGTCAGAGATGCACCAGCCCCTCACTGACCCTCTGCAGGTGGTGAGTCCACAGGAGGACGGCTGCTCTCTGACTGTGAGCATAGCCTTGATCTTTCAGTGGGGGCTTTGGGCAAAGTGGAATTAAGTGTCTTGCCCAAGGACACAACGACAGCAGTCATCAGTGGGAGTCGGTGGAGAAGGTGCAGAGGTGAGAATTGAACCCACGACCTTCTGGCCTTAAGGCCAATGCTCTACCAACTGAGCTACTGTCGCAAAATTCTTTCAATTAATTTTTTTCCTCACAATTCTACACAAAACACCCCATAATGACAACATGTAAACACTTTTTTTTGAGATTCTTGCGAACTGTCTTTCCCCCGAAGCTCACACTGAGCTCAGGTACATCCTGTTTCCACGGATCATCCTGAGATATACACCTGTATATATAAGGTCCCACAGAAAGGCACCTGTATATATAAGGTCCCACAGAAAGGCACCTGTATATATAAGGTCCCACAGAAAGGCACACACCTGTATATATAAGGTCCCACAGAAAGGCACACACCTGTATATATAAGGTCCACAGAAAGGCTCACACCTGTATATATAAGGTCCCACAGAAAGGCACACACCTGTATATATAAGGTCCCACAGAAAGGCACACACCTGTATATATAAGGTCCACAGAAAGGCTCACACCTGTATATATAAGGTCCCACAGAAAGGCACCTGTATATATATAAGGTCCACAGAAAGGCTCACACCTGTATATATAAGGTCCCACAGAAAGGCTCACACCTGTATATATAAGGTCCCACAGAAAGGCACACACCTGTATATATAAGGTCCCACAGAAAGGCACCTGTATATATAAGGTCCCACAGAAAGGCACACACCTGTATATATAAGGTCCCACAGAAAGGCACCTGTATATATAAGGTCCCATAGAAAGGCACCTGTATATATAAGGTCCCACAGAAAGGCCCCTGTGTATATAAGGTCCCACAGAAAGGCACCTGTATATATAAGGTCCCACAGAAAGGCACCTGTATATATAAGGTCCCACAGAAAGGCACCTGTGTATATAAGGTCCCACAGAAAGGCACACAGCTGTATATATAAGGTCCCACAGAAAGGCACACACCTGTATATGTAAGGTCCCACAGAAAGGCACACACCTGTATATATAAGGTCCCACAGAAAGGCACACAGCTGTATATATAAGGTCCCACAGAAAGGCACACACCTGTATATGTAAGGTCCCACAGAAAGGCACACACCTGTATATATAAGGTCCACAGAAAGGCACACACCTGTATATATAAGGTCCCACAGAAAGGCACACAGCTGTATATATAAGGTCCCACAGAAAGGCACACACCTGTATATGTAAGGTCCCACAGAAAGGCAACACAGCTGTATATATAAGGTCCCACAGAAAGGCACCTGTATATATAAGGTCCCACAGAAAGGCACACACCTGTATATGTAAGGTCCCACAGAAAGGCACACAGCTGTATATGTAAGGTCCCACAGAAAGGCACACAGCTGTATATATAAGGTCCCACAGAAAGGCACACAGCTGTATATATAAGGTCCACAGAAAGGCACACGCCTGTATATATAAGGTCCCACAGAAAGGCACACACCTGTATATATAAGGTCCACAGAAAGGCTCACACCTGTATATATAAGGTCCCACAGAAAGGCACCTGTATATATATAAGGTCCACAGAAAGGCTCACACCTGTATATATAAGGTCCCACAGAAAGGCTCACACCTGTATATATAAGGTCCCACAGAAAGGCACACACCTGTATATATAAGGTCCCACAGAAAGGCACCTGTATATATAAGGTCCCACAGAAAGGCACACACCTGTATATATAAGGTCCCACAGAAAGGCACCTGTATATATAAGGTCCCATAGAAAGGCACCTGTATATATAAGGTCCCACAGAAAGGCCCCTGTGTATATAAGGTCCCACAGAAAGGCACCTGTATATATAAGGTCCCACAGAAAGGCACCTGTATATATAAGGTCCCACAGAAAGGCACCTGTGTATATAAGGTCCCACAGAAAGGCACACAGCTGTATATATAAGGTCCCACAGAAAGGCACACACCTGTATATGTAAGGTCCCACAGAAAGGCACACACCTGTATATATAAGGTCCCACAGAAAGGCACACACCTGTATATATAAGGTCCCACAGAAAGGCACACACCTGTATATGTAAGGTCCCACAGAAAGGCACACACCTGTATATATAAGGTCCACAGAAAGGCACACACCTGTATATATAAGGTCCCACAGAAAGGCACACACCTGTATATATAAGGTCCCACAGAAAGGCACACACCTGTATATGTAAGGTCCCACAGAAAGGCACACAGCTGTATATATAAGGTCCCACAGAAAGGCACACACCTGTATATGTAAGGTCCCACAGAAAGGCACACAGCTGTATATGTAAGGTCCCACAGAAAGGCACACAGCTGTATATATAAGGTCCCACAGAAAGGCACACAGCTGTATATATAAGGTCCACAGAAAGGCACACGCCTGTATATATAAGGTCCACAGAAAGGCACACACCTGTATATATAAGTAAGTAAGTAATCTTTATTTATATACCGCCTTTTCACTGCATTCTCAAAGCGGTTTACAATTGTGATTTTTGGGAGTGGGGCCAGTACAGGAGGCACATGCCAGACCTATTGTACATATTTTTAGTGGTAGGGGAAACCGGAGCACCCGGAGGAAACCTACGCAGACACGGGGAGAACATGCAAACTCCACTCAGAAAGGCCCTGGTCCAACCGGGAATCGAACCCAGGACCTTCTTGCTGAGAGGCGAGAGTGCTATCCACTCAGCCACCGTGCCGTATAAGGTCCCACAGAAAGGCACGCACCTGTATATATAAGGTCCCACAGAAAGGCACGCACCTGTATATATAAGGTCCCACAGAAAGGCACGCACCTGTATATATAAGGTCCCACAGAAAGGCACGCACCTGTATATAGAAGGTCCCACAGAAAGGCACGCACCTGTATATATAAGGTCCCACAGAAAGGCACGCACCTGTATATATAAGGTCCCACAGAAAGGCACCTGTATATATATAAGGTCCACAGAAAGGCACACACCTGTATATATAAGGTCCCACAGAAAGGCACACACCTGTATATATAAGGTCCCACAGAAAGGCACACACCTGTATATATAAGGTCCCACAGAAAGGCACCTGTATATATAAGGTCCCACAGAAAGGCACCTGTATATATATAAGGTCCACAGAAAGGCACACACCTGTATATATAAGGTCCCACAGAAAGGCACACACCTGTATATATAAGGTCCCAATGAGCACAGAGGCCTCCATGATCCGTAAATGGAAGAAGAACCAGGACTCTTCCTAGGACTGGCCGGCCTCTGAACTGAGCGATCGGGGGAGAAGGGCCTTAGTCAGGGAGGTGACTAAGAACCCCATGGTCACTTTGTCAGAGCTCCAGCGTTCCTCTGTGGAGAGAGGAGAACCTTCCAGAAGGACAACCATCTCTGCACCAATCCACAAATCAGGCCTGTGTGGTAGAGTGGCCAGACGGAAGCCGCTCCTTAGTTTGGAGTTTGCCAAAAGGCACCTGAAAGACTCTCTGACCATGAGTAAAAACATTCTCTGGTCTGATGAGACAGAGATTGAACTCTTTGGCGTGAATGGCAGGCGTCATGTTTGGAGGAAACCAGGCACTGCTCATCACCGAGCCAATATCATCCCTACAGTGAAGCATGGGGGTGGTAGCATCATGCTGTGGGGATAATACCATCCCTACAGTGAAGCATGGGGGTGGTAGCATCATGCTGTGGGGATAATACCATCCCTACAGTGAAGCATGGGGGTGGTAGCATCATGCTGTGGGGATAATACCATCCCTACAGTGAAGCATGGGGGTGGTAGTATCATGCTGTGGGGATAATACCATCCCTACAGTGAAGCATGGGGGTGGTAGTATCATGCTGTGGGGATAATACCATCCCTACAGTGAAGCATGGGGGTGGTAGCATCATGCTGTGGGGATAATACCATCCCTACAGTGAAGCATGGGGGTGGTAGCATCATGCTGTGGGGATAATACCATCCCTACAGTGAAGCATGGGGGTGGTAGCATCATGCTGTGGGGATGTTTTTCAGCGGCAGGAGCTGGGAGACTAGTCAAGATAGAGGGTAAGATGAATGCAGCAATGTACAGAGACATCCTGGATGAAAAGCTGCTCCAGAGCTCTTGACCTCAGACTGGGGCGACGGTTCATCTTTCTGCAGGACAACGACCCTAAGCACAGCCACGATAACAAAGAAGTGGCTTCAGGACAACTCTGTGAATGTCCTTGAGTGGCCCAGAGCCCAGACTTGAATCCAACTGAACATCTCTGGAGAGATCTGAAAATGGCTGTGCACCGACACTCCCCGTCCAACTGGATGGAGCTTGAGAAGTTCTGCAAAGAGGAATGGGCCAAAACTGCCCAAAGACAGGTGTGCCAAGCTTGTGGCTCATAGTCACAAAGACTTGAGGCTGTAATTGCTCCAAAGGTGCATCAACAAAGTATTAAGCAAAGGCTGTGAATACTTATGTACATGAGCTTTCTTAGTTTAATTTTAATACATTTGCAAGAATCTCAAATCTCTCATGTTGTCATTATGGGCTGTTGTGTGTAGAAATGTGAGGAAAAAAAATAATTAAATCAATTTTGGAATAAGGCTTTAACAAAACAAAATGTGGAAAAAGTGAAGCGCTGTGAATACTTTCTGGATGCACTGTATATATATTTTATGTATAAATATATATATATATATATATATATATATACATATATTTAAATGTATATATAATGTGTGTGTATAATATACATGTTACTTTCAATGACAATAGAAATAATTATGTTTGGACCGAAAGGACGTGAGGAGAAGAACCAAAGCTGCAGAGGTCTTGGCTTCAGCAGAAACACGTTTTATTGACATTTTATTTGGGGAGCTCGGAGTAGAGCCGCTGCTCCTCTACGTAGAGCGGAGCCAGTGGAGGTTGCTCATCTGTTTGGGATGCCCCCCGGGAGACCAGAAGACCAGTGGGAGACCAGGACACAGAGTGACTGTCTCTGGGAATGCCTCAGGATTCCCTCAGATGAAGTGGATGGATTTCAAATATTACTGCTCCTTGTGCTAATGTAAGGTCCTCATATTTATTTATATAGCACCTTTCATAGACTGAGTCACTGTTGTAGTATCACTTGAAACTATTCAAAACCCGTGTAAATGTCGCCCTCTACTGGCCGTTTGCAGAACTGCAAAATAAACCAAGAAGGAACTGGTCTTATTAAACTTTTATGGGAGTGAATATTAGGCTCTTTCTGACAGTTTTAGATACAGCCTCATGTCACTGCGAAAAGAAACAAGGAAACAAGGAAAAGGCCTGTGGGCGGAGCGTGAGACCTTTGGGCGGGGTTAAAGGCGGAAGTGAAGCCTCAGCAACAGGGGCTCAAACACACGTAGCTTTAACCCGGGTTATACAACATGTTCAACGGAGAAATCCTCCGGGTGTTGGTGAAGGAGGAAGAGGAGGACAGGCCGCTGTCGGCGCTGGCCGCGGGTGCGTCTCTGTTCTGTTGTGATACAGATGTTTATATGAATGTGTTCGTGGTTAGATCTGGGTCAAATGCGGCTCAAACGTGTTACAGATGTCAGACCTGAGACTCAGTCCGACTGAGCTTTCCCCCTGCGCCTTTTGACGTGGTTTACGGGAACAGTAGAACTGCGCAATTGTAGTGGGTGGATGCATCCGATTCCACAACAAAGACCTCCTCGAATCCTTCATTATACAACACAATACCATTTATTCTTGTATTTCCCTAAATCACAACAGCATCATCTCAGAGACTTAACAAAACCATTGAAATCACCAACACAGATCAGAGAATCAACAGTTAAAACACAAAAAAAAATTATTATCCTTCTTCGTTTGTTGAGCTTGACTTTACAAGAAACAGAACATTTACAAGTTCTCAAAGGACTTTTCAAAGCCTTGAATGTAGAGACCGTGTCTGTTTCTTTAGCGTGGACGAAGCTGATTCCACAGTAAAGAGCTTGGAGCTAAATGCTCTGCCACAGACAGAGCTTTTTGACTCTTTAGGACCCAGCAGATGCCTGTGTTTGGTTGAAGATAAGAAGGAGCCATTTATGGCTTTGTTAAAGTATTTTAAATGTTGTTCTATCCTCCACAAGAAGCCAGTGGAGGGATTTTAACTCTGGAGTCATGTGCTCCTCCTTTAGGTGGCTTTTAAGATCCTTCCTGCTGTATTTTGGACGAGTTGGAAACTTTTCATAAATGATTTTGGGCACGACTGGTGTCCTGCTGCAGCAGGAGGAGGACCAGCAGGAGTCCTGCTGCAGCAGGAGGAGGACCAGCAGGAGTCCTGCTGCAGCAGGAGGAGGACCATCAGGAGTCCTGCTGCAGCAGGAGGAGGACCATCAGGAGTCCTGCTGCAGCAGGAGGAGGACCATCAGGAGTCCTGCCGCAGCAGGAGGAGGACCATCAGGAGTCCTGCTGCAGCAGGAGGAGGACCATCAGGAGTCCTGCTGCAGCAGGAGGAGGACCATCAGGAGTCCTGCTGCAGCAGAAGGAGGACCAGCAGGAGTCCTGCTGCAGCAGGAGGAGGACCATCAGGTGTCCTGCTGCAGCAGGAGGAGGACCATCAGGAGTCCTGCTGCAGCAGGAGGAGGACCATCAGGAGTCCTGCTGCAGCAGGAGGAGGACCATCAGGAGTCCTGCTGCAGCAGGAGGAGGACCATCAGGAGTCCTGCTGCAGCAGGAGGAGGACCATCAGGTGTCCTGCTGCAGCAGGAGGAGGACCATCAGGTGTCCTGCTGCAGCAGGAGGAGGACCATCAGGAGTCCTGCTGCAGCAGGAGGAGGACCATCAGGAGTCCTGCTGCAGCAGGAGTCCTGCTGCAGCAGGAGGAGGACCAGCAGGAGTCCTGCTGCAGCAGGAGGAGGACCAGCAGGAGTCCTGCTGCAGGAGGATATAATATTGTAATATTTCTATTACTGTTGTTTGGTTTCAGGAGGATCCACCTCAGAGACCAGACTGAAGCAGGACGTCCCAAAGACTCTTCACATCAAAGAGGAACCGTCAGAACAGAGCCTCAACCAGGAGGAAGAGGAGGAGGAGGAAGAGCAGCTCCCAGAGTTCACTGCTGTGTGTGTGAAGAGTGAAGAAGAACCAAGAGACCATGATGAAGACTATGATGAAGACTGGGGACATCCAGGCAGCAGTTCTACTGCACAGATGCAGACAGAGGCTGAGGGAGACCTCTACAACCAAGTCCACACACAGGGACTGTCAGGGACCGGACCCAGAGACCTGCTGTCAGGGACCGGACTGTCAGGGACCGGACTGTCAGGGACCGGACTGTCAGGGACCGGACTGTCAGGGACCGGACTGTCAGGGACCGGACCCAGAGACCTGCTGTCAGGGACCGGACCCAGAGACCTGCTGTCAGGGACCGGACCCAGAGACCTGCTGTCAGGGACCGGACCCAGAGACCTGCTGTCAGGGACCGGACTGTCAGGGACCGGACTGTCAGGGACCGGACTGTCAGGGACCGGACTGTCAGGGACCGGACTGGCAGGGACCGGACCCAGAGACCTGCTGTCAGGGACCGGACTGTCAGGGACCGGACCCAGAGACCTACTGTCAGGGACCGGACTGTCAGGGACCGGACTGGCAGGGACCGGACCCAGAGACCTGCTGTCAGGGACTGGATACAAAGATACCAGAGAACGGAAATACGAGTGCTCAATCTGTTCAAAGGGATTCACGACTAGAATTAATTTGGAAATACACATCAGAATCCACACGGGCGATAAACCTTTCAGCTGCTCATTTTGTGAGAAAACTTTTGCTCAAAAAGGAAATCTCCTAAGACACGAGCAAACACACACAGGTGAAAAACCTTACAGTTGTTCAGTTTGTCAGAAATTGTTTTCTCGAAAGTCTAATCTGAATGAACACATGAAAACTCACACTGGGGAGAAACCTTACAGCTGTCCGTACTGTGAAAAGATGTTCATAGAAAACTCCACTCTCAGACGGCACATGAGGACTCACACAGGAGAGAAGCCTTACAGCTGTTCCACCTGTAAAAGAAAGTTTGCTCAAAGATCAACGTTGGATAAACACATGGTGATACACACGGGGGAGAGACCTTACAGCTGTTCGTTCTGTGATAAAACTTTTACATCCAAGTCTGCCCTTGGTGTACATGTTCGAATCCACACTGGAGACAAACCCTACAGGTGTTCAGATTGTGGGAAAGATTTTATTTCTAAGCGTACACTGATTGGTCATATGGTCACTCACACGGGGGTGAATCCTTACAGCTGTTCCTTCTGTGGGAAAGGTTTTGCCTACAAGTTTGGCCTTGAAGTCCACACTCGAGTTCACACTGGAAAGAAGCCCTACAGCTGTTCAGTCTGTGAGAGCACCTTTCTATATGGGTCAGCCCTGAAGAAACACATGAAAACTCACACAACAGAGAAACCCTGCAGCAGTTCAGACTAGAACCTTTTTACTAAACTTTCAAAGTTAAAGTAGTACTAGAATGTAATATGCTGCTATCCAGAATATATAACTACAATATGTGTTTATAATATTTCGGGTGTTCATTTTGACATGTTCAGATGAACTATGTTAAAAAAACGGCTTTGAAGTGGCCCCTTATAACAAACGCTAGGGGGCGCCAAAATGTCGGCGATGACGTAGGAGAAGGACCTCTCACAGCAGCAGCAGCAGTCTGGGCTGAATCTGTAGGAGGTTTCACTGTCATCTGAACAACGTATAAACATATTTTCATCAGTTTGTACATAATAGTGTGCAACTCTTTTAACCTTTTAGCCTTATTTGTGAGATTCAAGCTAATTAGTGTTGGGCAAGTTAGCTAACTCTACTTGATATCATAAAACATGCTAACAAGGCTAATATTCGTTTTTACATTATGCCAGTCTCACTTTGCCTTAGATTTATTTACCACAATGTACATTGTAATATCCATAAATGCTAATCAAAATAACTTGAATTAAATAAATATTTTACTTTTATGAACAAAAAGTTGCAGAAGTTGAAAACATAGACTACATGTGATGCAATCATTGATAAAAATGCTAATTAAACCGTTAATAGGTGTTAGCATTTATGGATATTACAATGTACATTGTGGTAAATAAATCTAAGGCAAAGTGAGACTGGCATAATGTAAAAACGAATATTAGCCTTGTTAGCATGTTTTATGATATCAAGTAGAGTTAGCTAACTTGCCCGACACTAATTAGCTTGAATCTCACAAATAAGGTTAAAAGAGTTGCACACTATTATGTACAAAACTGATGAAAATATGTTTATACCTTGTTCAGATGACAGTGAAACCTCCTACAGATTCAGCCCAGACTGCTGCTGCTGCTGTGAGAGGTCCTTCTCCTACGTCATCGCCGCCATTTTGGCGCCCCCTAGCGTTTCTATGCGGAAGTGAAAAGGTGCCACTTCAAAGCAGTTTTTTTAACATAATTCATCTGAACATGTCAAATTGAACACCCGAAATATTATAAACACATATTGTAGTTATATATTCTGGATAGCAGCATATTAAACTCTAGTACTACTTTAAAGGTGACATGACTGGAGTCTGTCACCTTCTTTACTCTTCCGCATGTTCAGTCTGCGTCACACGGCAGGATATTTAGACAGATTTTGCATCTGATTCTTCCTTAACGACAATCTTAGAATCTTAAAATCCTGCCGCGTCGTCTCAGACTTTTCCTGAGCTCGAGGAGTTTACTTTGAAAGTAGGAGCCAAACTTCACCATGAGCACTTCCATATTGGGCTGAATAAAATTTTAGGGTTAGCATTGAGCTAGCGGGTTAGCATTGAGCTAAGCAGTCTGTTTCTGTCTCGCTCTGGTCTCCTGTTTTGTTAAACTTTGCTTTTTGTTTTCTCAGTTAATATTTGAGTTGATTGTGTTTAGTTTGAACAGGACTGTGTTGTTTTCATGGTTAATAAAGTTCTTTCAGTCACTGAGTCTTCTTCAACACACAAACTGTTCGTCACAGAAACAAACTCATTTACAATCGGGTTTTATATATTTCTAATTAGACGCTTGTGGCTCAACGTCAGTGTTGATGAAAGGTACACAAATAAATACACAATCTATTATAGATATTTAAACAACATAATATATACAAATATACACAACACAATATATACAAATATACACAATACAATATATACAAATAAAAAACAACACAATATATACAAATATACACAACACAATATATACAAATATACACAATATAATATATACAAATATAAACAACACAATATATACAAATTGATATAGACAAAATATATATAGATCATTTCCAAAATATCTTGAGTTAAATATTACTGAAGTTAAAATTAAACTTTTGTAACTTTTTCTTCAAAAACGGTCAGACATGATCTGTTATAGACACGTGAATATTTTCTGCAGGATTCCACGTACTTCAGACTTTTTTGGTCGAAAAGTAGGTTCTGTTTTAAATTTTATTATTATTTTTTTTAATTATTATTATCTTATTTTTCAGACTCGAAGTCCATAAAAAACATAAATAACACTTCACAAAAAACATACTGAACAATAAATACAGTTATAATATGAAAAACTGTACACTAGAGCTTAAAAGAGCGGACTGGTAATCATTTTCGGGGTTCAAAAGAGTCCGCACAATATAGTTCTCACTGACATTCAGGACGGAATATAAAAACCTTGTACATCATTGTTCTAATGTTGAGCATGGAAAGAGTTCACAACGAATAGCAGAATGGAGGCACTATTGGACCTGGCTTTTTCTGCCAGAATCATTGAAAGCATCATTTATATGCATAATTTGAGCTTCTGTAAGTGCAGCCTTATTATTTCTGATCCACATTGGGGCTGTTTACTGTGGTGAACAGTTAATTTTAAACAGTTTAATTTTAAATCGACTGTGAACAGTGTGATAAATTTCCGCAATGAGGTGTTGGCTTGAGCGTACTGTTAGGACAACTGGCGATTAATGTCATCATAATCACAGAGTCGGGAGCTTTTGATGTGACCAAGTATTTAATTTTGATGAATTAACAACAGCTTGTGGACTGATTTGTAAAAGTTGGTAAACAAAGATGTTTATCCCTAAAATTTTCTATAATGTGTGAACCGCAGGACATTTTCTGTTGTTTGATGTAAGTTCTTAAAATGGGATTCACATCCTCCGTTCTGATCACTAGAGCAGACGCGTTGTAAGGAAGGCTGTGGCGCTTTAAAAACACATCAGCTAATACGAACATAAGTACTTACGTGGTATCCATGCACAGTGCATAAACGCGAAGACAGATCCAAGAAGTGAGAAAGAAACTATAGACGTGCAGACAGAACCATTAATCGTGCTGACAGAAAACTATAGATGTGCAGAGAACCAATGACGTGCCAGATAGAATCCATAGATGTGCAGAACAGTATCATAAACGTGCTGACAGAACTATAGATGTGAATGAAAGAAAACAAATATGGGGATAAGAAAGGTGTTTGTGGAGCAGGGCTGCTGCTGCTGCCAGGACAGAGGAGAGAGAGAGATGGTTGGATAAGGTGGGTACTTGTAGACTTCCAGAAGGGGTACCTGATGCTGGCTGGAAATCCTGGAAGTGGAGCTGGATATGGTAATGGTATGAGTAGCAAGGTCTGTGTAGCCTAGCTCCACTTAACAGCCACTTAGATGGCCAAGGGCAGAAAGGACTGGTTTTACTGTGATAGTTATTCACTACTTTCTTAGTGAAGTCTATAGATGCAGCATTTTGAATGTACTGCAGCTATTTTACTGCATATTTAAAGAGACCAGTGAGTAGGCCGTTTAAAGTTGTCTAACATAACAGGAGGCCTAAAAGCATGGATTTGAATCTACAGGTCTTGCTTTGGTCAGATATTTTTATATATGTTCTTCAGATGGTAAAAAGCTGTTGATCTTATAGTGGCTAGTTTTCTGGAACTTCTCTTAGATCAGAATTTAGGGGGGGGAGTATGCTGAAGCTGATATATAACGCTTTACTCTTTGTTTATGGGGACAAAAGACATTAATTTTGATTTTGTCGCATTTAACGGGAAGGAGATTTTTGATGCATACATCACTGATCTGTTGGTTGCAGTGAAGGAGCGGAGGTACAAGTGGTCCATGTTCTCCTACAGTACTCATCGTATCTGCATGAGGATCTCATGGTTGTTAGGGTCGAATGTGGTCTCAGTTCAAACATGACTAAAACTAGTGACTTTACTCAGTAGCAGTGTGATAGTCGAGGGTAGTTCGTTACTTCATCTAGAAGGTCTCTCTATATTCATGATTTCATGGGGAAATTAAGTAGATATATCGGAGGTGAAGAATGGCCCAAAGCACTTTGACTTAATATTCGTTATTGTTGAAGGGACGCCTGAATTGGATTGGTATTTCATTTGTATAAATGTAATTTTTTTGGTATTAAATTATTAGAAAACTGGGCATTTTGGTCAAAATAATTATAATAATTGTGGTTTTATTATCTTGAAAGAATAAGCTATACATGGTGCATATGGTTGCAGAAATCGCTTGACAGTCTTAATTGGAGTTATTCAATCCTAAAAACAAAAACCTGAGGTTGATAGACCTCATTTGAAGGTTCCTTCCATCCATGCCATTTTCTTACCATTTAATCCATTTCTGGGTCTGGGGGGGTGGCAGTCTAGAGTTGCCACCCATGTTCATTGCACACTGCCCTTCACTGACCTCTGCAGGTGGTGGGTCCACAGGGTGGACAGCTGCTCTCTGAGTGTGTGCAATAGCCTTGATCTTCAGTAGGGGGCTTATGGGCAAAGTTGGGGTTAAAGTGTCTTGCCAAGGTATTTTTTTACAAACGACAAGCTATATCAGTGGGACGTCGATGGAGAAGGTGTTATAGTGGTGGGAATTGATCCCACGTCCTTCGACATTTAGGCCAAATGCTCTATCCTAATGAGCTACTATCGGCCACAATTTCATTTTTTGTTAATTTTCATCTTGCAGTTTTAGAGTCAAATGTGTGCGCGTGTGCAATTGTGTAAAAGATAGATAAAGCATGTACAAAATGACAGAGGAAGAAGAGGACTCTTTCGACTGTTTTAAGTAGTTTGGGAAATATAAATTCTCTCAAACCGGAGTAAGAAACAGCGTTGGAAGCGTTCCTCATGAAAAAGGACGTTTTCGCAATGCTTCCCACTGGATTTGGGAAGAGTTTAATCTACCAGTTGTCTCCACTTGTTGCCAAAGAAATGAAATTTTTTCAAATCCTGTGGTAGTCGTCGTTTCTCCTCTCGTGGCACTAATGGAGCAACAAGGGGTGGAAGCAAGCCGCCTTGGTATCGTAGCGATGCAACTTGGTGTCAACAGCTATGAAGAAATCTTGAACGGGAAACCCGAATTGCTGTTTGGTAGTCCGGAGTCATGGCTACTAAACCGTAAATGGTGTGGATTTTTGGCTACAATGACAGAGCTGGTCGGGATAGTTGTCGATGAGGTTCATCTCACCTATAAATGGTAAGCAAACATTGTAAAAAGTAATTTCTGTAGTTTACCGTTTATGTTATCTTTCGGCTTAATGTAAACAAGCATGTTTTTCGCAAACTACTGTGTTGATCAATGATCAACGTTAACATTATAGCCAAATATAATTTTAAAAAATGGTAGTGGATGCTTGTGTCTCGCTAAGGGCCACCACGTCTCACCTGACTTTTTATACTGTGATTATATCTTTGTTTGAATTTCCTCAATTTAAACAAATAAAATGCATGGGCCTTGATGAAAGTCTTTCCAAATATGACGCTTGTTTATATTTTCAATGAAAAATGCAGACTATTCAACAAATAACCTGTGTTATCCCTCTCTTGCTAGGGGACAGGCTGAAAAGGGGAAAAGTGCCTTTAGAGAAAGCTTTGCAAGGCTTGGGGAACTACGCTCCATAGTTCAACCTGGTGAGTATATTATTTAACTTTTTTTAATTAACAATGACTTACTGTAGCATTCTCCGCTGCTAAGATTATTAGAGTAATCTTAGAAATGTAAATGTAGTTGTAGTAATAAGAAAAAAACATGACAAATATACACTTGAAGTAACTTAGTACTTTACTACTAACTCCAGAAACACGTGGCATTGCTGGTTTTATTTATTTGTTTGGCTTATGTTTTCCAGGTACTCCTGTATTGGCACTGACAGCTACAGCTGATCTTGCTGCCAGGGCTAGGGTGAAGAGACAGCTGCATCTGGAGAATGCTACAGTCATAACAGCTAGCCCCAATAGAGAAAATGTTCGGCTTGGCCTGAAGAAGATCGCTGGATCATCTCTGGAGTGCCTTGATTGGCTTGTGCAAGAGGTTAAATCAGAAGGACTTTGCATGTCTCCAGTTCTCATTTACTGCCGTACTTTTAAAGATACCGGCAGGATCTTTTGCTATTTGAAAGCTGAACTTAGTGACTTTGCTTGGATAAATCAAGATCCCCAACGTAACCAAGAAAACATGCTCATTGGTATGTTTCACAGTAAAACTCTAGCAGACAACAAACGTAGGGTTCTGTCCTCCTTGTCTGGAGAAGGAAACTGCAGAGTTATCGTTGCCACGACTGCCCTTGGGATGGGATTAAATTTTTCTTCTATTTCTCATGTGGTTATGTATGGTTTACCTGATGATTTGGAGGCTGTGGTACAACAAATTGGGAGGGCAGGGAGGGATGGAAAACAATCCCATGCAATTGTGTATGCAATTACACAGCACACTCGTGTGGACGACAGTCAAAAAGCTGGTGCAGACATGCCAAAAGTCTTGTTTTAGAAGGTTTTTGTTTAGTTATTTTGAAGAGTCTGTCTCTGTGGTTGAACCTGGTCATCTGTGCTGCACTTACTGCCACAACAAATGTCAATGTCACACAGATGGTTGTAATCAGCCCATGCCTGTGTATGAAACATATGAAAGGGACATTTTACCACAGGCCACAAGACGGGTTACAGAGGATGACCGGATGAAGCTTCGACAACTCTTAGAGGAATATAGATGTACTTTACTAATGGAAGGCACACACCTGTACACAAGCTCAACTGCATGCACAGGCTTTGGAGTTGAACTTGTACAAGAGATAATAGAGCACAGCGCAAACATTTTTGATGTGAATTACATTATTCAGCATCTACCTGTGTTCCAAAAGAAACATGGCGAAGACATTCTTCTGATCATAAACACAGTATTTAAAGATGTTAAATGCTGCCCTACTGCATCCACAACACCTGTCGCAATCCCTCCCCTTGATATTGATTATACAGGGTATGTTGATAAAGACAACTTTGATCAGGATTGTGAAGACACACCATCAGATACGAGTCCTGTATCAGGTGTGACCTCTCTAGAGCCCTCTGACTAATGGTGTCATGTATACATGTATATATATATTTTTTTGCCTCAACACTTGTTCCGTTTTGTTTTATTAAAATAAAAGATTTTGTGTTCTCCTAGTTATCCTAGTATTTGAATGTATTACCTTGACTGACACAAATGGTAGAGTAGTAAAAAGAACTAATACATTATAATGAAATTAAGTTTTTATGTTAAATTTTCAAAACCCAACAAGCCAGTGTTACTATAATATAAATAAATGTATAGCATAAATAAATAAATAAAATTGTACAATGTTACATCAGAACACAAACATTGATTGCAACTAAAAATACCTGTATGCACAGAACATGCACAATAATTATTTGCAAAGAAAACATTGACCCAGTATATCTACTTCAAGTAATGGAGTAAACTAAACAAAAAACAACATCTTCTATAGTACATTTAACTTTTAGTATTTTATATTGCTCACCTACATTCCTCAAATAAAAATACTATGTACTCTTTTACATTTCTAGAAAGACCCAAATATTACAAGTAAAATAATTACTTGGCTTTTGTTTATCCAAACACAGCCTTAAGATACACATTCCAAAGTCACTAGGTAACAGTTTTTTTGTAACACTACTACACTTCAAATACTATTGCAAAGCTTAGTCTTTGTTTTCAAAGAAAAAATAATTATTTTGGCATTAACTACATTTGTAGTTAATGCCTTTGTTGTAAAAAGTGTATACTTAAAATACAATTTTTATCCGTTACTGTTATATGCTCTTATATTTGTACTTTTTGTGTACTTCTTGGAGTAACTGTTACTAATTGGCATACATGTCAATACAATATTCAAAGGGCTACTTTTCGCCAATCTTTGATTTTAGCACGCATCCATTTGTAAGACTACTGTAACTTAACCTTTCCAACAGGTTTTTCGAGAAGGCGGGGAATGATATGTATTCTCTTCCTGCATTAAACTTAAAAATGTCAGCATCTTTGAAAATCTTTGCAAGTGCATGGATGTCCATAACCTCCTTAGCTGCTCGATGTAGCCCACTTGGAGGATTGATTTCAAGCTCTGCATCTGTCTTGTCCATCATATCTTTCAAGATGCCGATGGAACAGCTGATTCGACGTGCAGAGTCCTCATTAAGATTTGGCCCTAATCCTTTTAGATAGGACTTGAGGTAGTTGTTAAGGTGCTCAAGGTGTACATCCAAGGGTACATTGTTTCCTGTACCTCCTCTTCTGTTCCAAAATCTGTTCCACATAACACTGTGTGCCATGCGTGGAGATAGGGTAGAATTCAGTTGAAGTGACAGAAGAAAAGTGCTGTAAGCATAGTTTGTGTGTCTGTATGCTTTGTAAAAAAGCAAAGCCACTTCATAAAGTCGCATGAGGCGTCTTCCATCTCCTTCTTTGACAGCATCAAGCATGTTTAGAAGAAGAAATCCAAAGCCTAGTCTTGCTTCAGAATGCTGCTTGATATGATCTTCACCTGCGGGACACAACTCAAGAGTCATGTTATGTTTTGTAGTCTCATGTCTTTGTCGGTCATTGTCATTCCTGTGGACTTTTCCACATCCCTGCTGTCGACATACAAATCTTCTGTTTTGTTCCTTTGCATATTGCTCGAGGACCTCACTGAGCATGACTGATTTATCAACCACCTCAGCAGTCTTTAGATTTAACCAGTGCCTCTTTACCTGTGTTGAGCCTGAACAAATGTCATCAGGAATGAAGTCCTCCGGGATTTCTAATAAAAGAAATACAAATTGTTGCTTAACGAGCAGTGGTATATACAATAAAAGGAATTATTAATCACCTGTCACATCGTGTAGCCCAAAATGCTCCATTGCTGCAGCAACAAATAGTGCACTGGTGTCTCTTATCAGGAAGTTTTTGTATGCATCGTAAGATTTCATTGGGCCTTGTTTTGCATTTGAACATCTGCAAGACAAAAACATATCACCTCCACTTTTTAACAAATGAGAAAAACATGCAATATAATGTAAAATTTATATTGGCAGGACTGCTACAGCAGATCAGCTCATGAAGCACATTGACCATGTATGACCAACCGTAATTCTGCAAGAACCCTTGTGCTCTTTGAGCCTTCCTAAGAAGCTCCCTGGGACTAGTGCTACAAATAACACAGTGCACTTTAAACTTGATTTTGTGAAGTTATACAAATAGGGTCAGACTTACCAATTTACTACTTTTTTGCTTTGAACATCAAATAAATTGTTTATCAAATGTTTAGCTGTTGCCCTGTACATTAAAACGATTGATGGAATGAGTATGTTTTGGAGAAATGAATACATAAGGTGTACCTCAACACATTCATGTTTGCATAGACAGTCCCATGATCTCTGGCAGACTCTTGCTTGAAGAATATGTTGTAATGAATCTATCTCAATCAATTTAAAAAATATGTAAACGTCCTACATTCATAACAAATTGAAAGTACTATTGTACTCACTTCCATAAGATTTCGGATTGCATGCCAGTCTTCAAAGCAAAATGTAAGACCTTCGAGGCGGTCTGCCTCTTTTGCTCCATCTGCAAATGCCCATTGAATATTGCGACAGCAACCCTCTGTCAATCGGTCACCTCCACCTAACACAGTTGACAATCCGCCTGGGCCCTCTGGAACATACCTTTAAAGACATTCATATTTTTAGTTGACCAATAAATATTTTCTTCCCTACATTTGTTGAATTTGCCCAATTAACTTACTCCTTTTGGAGATGCTCAAGAACATCCACCAGATCCCCCATATTTGTTTCGGACTTAAAGATAAGTCCAAGAGGGTACTAAATAATAGAAACACAAAGCTTTTAGAAGAACAAGACATGGAATATTATTATGTTGACAAGTTTCACTTACATCTTTTGATCTTTGGGACATTTCCTCTGAGTATTCTTGGGGGATATGCCTCACGACCGCACTTGCCAATGGCTTAAAAGAACTCAGATATTGAGTATTGAGGATTGATATTGTTGCTGGATTTCAGGTCCTGGCAATGACTGGCTGAGATCATAAGTTGAGATGTCTGTATCTGGCCGTCCATTGGCAAGGTGATTTATGTGTACACAATCCTCCACTGCAATATGGTGAATCCAGTGTATTGACTTGTTGGTGTGAAGGACAGACTGGTGGTGAGCCTTCATGTGGAAATCAATGTTGTCAAACGGTAATGTGAAGGTGGGTGGTAGAGCTTCAAGTGTAGTGGACAATGTGGGAGTGGAGTCTGACGCTTCAAGAACTGTCACTTGCATGAAAGGCAATGTTTCCAAATCTTCTTCGCCGCACTGCAATACGCTTCTTTCATTATGTCCTTCTGTTGAGTAATATAAAAAAATACAAGACAATTTAGTACAGTATTTGAATTAATTCTATTGATTCTTTATACGTGTATCTAGGAAGAAACATCTCACCTGACAAAGTTATATTCTCCATGCTTTTGTGCATGTCATCTAGCAGCAAGTGTCTTTCAGATTGAGAATGTAGAAAAACTTCATTTTCAACTTTGAGGGTTAGAAGATCTTCTCCACATCTTGATGCCAAGTCTTTCTGCTTTCCAACAGCATGTTGATAGGATGTTGTTATTCCCAGTTTGCACAGTCTGTTAAACGCAGCTTTTTTGGTTCCACCATGCTGTAGTATGGTATTTACATAATAAGAAAATGCTGACATTTGGGGACATCTTCCTCTAAGTGCTATGCAAATAGCAGCACAAGCAGTGTGCAGACTTTTGTAGCCAATATTTTTAAAAATAGACCAAACAAATGGTGAAAGACGCTCAAAATCCAGTTGTAGCTTATCAAAAGAAAATGACCGCAGGTCCTCTGGTGTCGTTTTCCATAGCATAAATCCATGCTCACGCTTTGCAAGTGTTTCGCATTCTGCATTTACCATCTGAACAATGTGCTTTTTAATTTCCTCCATAAGATGCGGATGGGACGATATTAAATTGGCTGCAGTTTTCCAGTTTTGATTCGTTACATGCTGAATGATGCCTGCTTCTTCTGGGGACGAGATCTTCACCACAGTTTTACTTGGAAACGTCGAGATAACCTAAAATAAACAAAGACACACAGAAAGTACTTAAATTAATGGACGTTTGAAATGTTACAAATGTGTCAATGGACCACATGTCATTGTCTATGAGGGGGATCGCCGTGTCGTCACGTCCGAGGCACTGGTGGGCAACGCAAATGTATTTAATAGATATTAATAGTTCTATGGTGGGTCAAAACATCGTTCACAAACAGAGCATTGCATCTGTGAAAAGATCTGTGCTGTAAAATATCTGTGATTTAAATAAACAGCTCTTCAAGCTCGGAAAAATCAGCTGTTTGCCCACCAGTCACCAAAACATCCGGTGAAATAAACAATAACAGCGATCCTCCCTATATGCAATTGTGTAGTCTAACAAAAAGATTGAATGTACCCTTAAGCGTTACGTAGTCACGAAAGGAATACAGAATTAAAATATGATGAAAAACATGTTACCTGCGTAATACTTTTCCGTGCGAGTGTCAATTGGCCACGACAAAGTTTCTTCGCAGCCCTCGGCGTTTTTGCCGGTGTACGGCCTCTTTTGTCACTAGATGTAGATTGCGTTTCACTCGAAGTAGATTGCGCTTGTGCTTCACCTTTTTGTGCTTCATCTTCTTGCTGTCGCCAAGTATTCAAAGACTTGATGTCCCGTTCCAAACGACAAACCACATTGAAACACACGTTGCACGCTCGTATTGACCGATTGGGATTTGGGGATAGGAACAAACCCAAATCCGCCACTCTTTCAACAAGTAGCTTGTCACTTCTGCTTGGAACAAACAACGGAATTGAGTTGCTAATAACTCCTCGTATCTTTAAGTTTTTGTTACAAAATCGACAGCAGTCGTTTACATTTGCACTAGCTGACATGCCGCCATCCCTTGTTTTGTGTTTACTGAAACGGCTTGGGTGCCGCTAGTTGCTGCGTCATATCCTGTGTGCATCTAATTGGTTGATGCAGTCTGTCAACCACGCCCACCGGGAATTCAAGCTCGTTCCCAGACTATATGTCTTTGAAAAAGCATATCGTTTGGCAGGCCAGGCAACTCAAAAACTACACCATGGGAGTGCCGCAGGGCTCCATTCTGGGGCCTCTGCTTTTTAGCATTTATATAAATGACCTCCCCTCTGTCTGCACTGCAAATGTCATCATGTATGCTGACGACACAGTGTTGTTTGTTCATGGCAAAAACGTAAGTGATGTGGCCACAAAATTAACAAATGAAATGAAAAATGTTGCTGACTGGCTGTGTCAAAACTGTCTGACATCAAACACAGACAAAACCGTTTCAATGTATTTTACAAACCGAGGTAAGCATATCAGTTGTCCAGATATTTTTATTAATGGCAGTAAAATTAAAAATGTTGATGTATTCTCATATTTAGTGTAGTTAATATTTAGTAGGGTGAGTGACTGAGTGAGATATTCTAGTAGAAATTGGAACTTTTTTTATTGTTATTAAACTTAATGTTTTTGTGAATGATGTTACTGTATTTAAAGCCTGTAAATGTAAGACACAGTCATGTATCCATCTACATTGTAGTCAGTTTAAATGAACATAACACCAGCCTGCCCAGGGACTACAGGTGGACATTAGCATCTCTGCTATAACCTGGTACATGCATCTCTCCTTTTGTGTTAATGCTTAACTGTACACTGTCCCTGTTCAAATAAAGTACATACAATACAATACACCACACCAGACAAGACCCAAGGTGTCGGTTGTGCAAAGAGGCACCTGAGACGATCCAACACATAACTGCAGGGTGCAAGATGCTGCAGGGAAGGCCTACATGGAACGCCATAACCAAGTGGCTGGCATAGTGTACAGAAACATCTGTGCAGAGTATGGGCTGGAAACCCCAAGGTCTAAGTGGGAAACTCCTCCAAAGGTGGTGGAG
Organism: Knipowitschia caucasica; assembly: GCA_964034765.1. Classification (NCBI taxonomy): domain Eukaryota; kingdom Metazoa; phylum Chordata; class Actinopteri; order Gobiiformes; family Gobiidae; genus Knipowitschia; species Knipowitschia caucasica. The sequence goes on along the minus strand of OZ035824.1, from coordinate 279,773 downwards.
AATGAGAAGATCCTGTGGGACTTCCAGATACAGACCGACCGAATGGTAATGAACCAACCTGACATCGTGGTGGTGGACAAAGGGCAGAGGACAGCCGTGGTGGTGGACAAAGGGCAGAGGACAGCCGTGGTGGTGGACAAAGGGCAGAGGACAGCCGTGGTGGTGGACAAAGGGCAGAGGACAGCCGTGGTGGTGAACAAAGGGCAGAGGACAGCCGTGGTGGTGGACAAAGGGCAGAGGACAGCCGTGGTGGTGGACAAAGGGCAGAGGACAGCCGTGGTGGTGGACAAAGGGCAGAGGACAGCCGTGGTGGTGGACAAAGGGCAGAGGACAGCCGTGGTGGTGGACAAAGGGCAGAGGACAGCCGTGGTGGTGGACAAAGGGCAGAGGACAGCCGTGGTGGTGGACAAAGGGCAGAGGACAGCCGTGGTGGTGGACAAAGGGCAGAGGACAGCCGTGGTGGTGGACAAAGGGCAGAGGACAGCCGTGGTGATGGACAAAGGGCAGAGGACAGCCGTGGTGGTGGACAAAGGGCAGAGGACAGCCGTGGTGGTGGACAAAGGGCAGAGGACAGCCGTGGTGGTGGACAAAGGGCAGAGGACAGCCGTGGTGGTGGACAAAGGGCAGAGGACAGCCGTGGTGGTGGACAAAGGGCAGAGGACAGCCGTGGTGGTGGACAAAGGGCAGAGGACAGCCGTGGTGGTGGACAAAGGACAGAGGACAGCCGTGGTGGTGGACGTGGCAATTCCAAGCGATGGTAACATCCGGAAAAAGGAACATGAAAAGCTTGAGAAATACCAAGGTCTCAGAGAGGAGCTGGAGAGGGCCTGGAGGGTAAAGGTCACAGTAGTGAGAGGGCCTGGAGGGTAAAGGTCACAGTAGTGAGAGGGCCTGGAGGGTAAAGGTCACAGTAGTGAGAGGGCCTGGAGGGTAAAGGTCACAGTAGTGCCTGTGGTGATCGGTGCACTCGGGGCAGTGACCCCGAAGCTAGAAGAGGTTACAGCGGATCCCTGGAACAACCTCGGACATCTCGGTCCAGAAATGTGCAGAGCTAGGAACAGCAAAGATACTGAACCCTCAAGCTCCCAGGCCTCTGATAGAGGACCTGAGCTTAGAGAGGGATAACCGCCAATTTAAAAAAAAATATATAAATATATATAAAAATATATTAGTGTGGGGCGACAGTAGCTCAGTTGGTAGAGCATTGGCCTTCAGGCCTGAAGGTCGTGGGTTCAATTCCCACCTCTACACCTTCTCCATCGACTCCCACTGATGACTGCTGTCGTTGTGTCCTTGGGCAAGACACTTAACCCCACTTTGCCCAAAGCCCCCACTGAAAGATCAAGGCTATGCTCACACTCAGAGAGCAGCCGTCCTCCTGTGGACTCACCACCTGCAGAGGGTCAGTGAGGGGCTGGTGCATCTCTGACTGCCACCCCCCTGACCCAGAAATGGATTAAAGGGTAGAAAATGGATGGATGGATATATTAGTGTGTGTTTTAGTGATCCCGGTGAACCGCATCCCCATCATGGCGAAGCAGGTGTATGAGTGTGTGTGTATATATGTGTGTATATATATGTATATGTGTGTGTTTTAGGGACCCCGGTGAACCGCATCCCCATCATGGCGAAGCAGGTCCTGGACCTGTACAGTCTGTATGAGTTGGTGACAGACAAAGGAGGTTTAGTGGAGGTCATCAACAAGAAGCTGTGGAGAGAGATCACCAAAGGCCTGAACCTGCCCACCTCCATCACCAGCGCCGCCTTCACCCTGAGGACGCAGTGAGTATGAGGCCACGCCCCCACAGGGCACTGCCAGATAGACCACGCCCCCACAGGGCACTGCCAGATAGGCCACGCCCCCACAGGGCACTGCCAGATAGGCCACCCCCCCCACAGGTCACAGCCAGATAGACCACACCCCCACCGGGCACTGCCAGATAGGCCACACCCCCCACAGGGCACTACCAGATATGCCACGCCCCCACAGGGCACTGCCAGATAGGCCGCACCCCCACCGGGCACTGCCAGATAGGCCACACCCCCCACAGGGCACTACCAGATAGGCCACGCCCCCACAGGGCACTGCCAGATAGGTCACTGCCAGATAGGCCACACCCCCACAGGGAACCAGATAGGCCACGCCCCCACAGGGCACTGCCAGATAGGCCACGCCCCCACCGGGCACCAGATAGGCCACACCCCCACAGGGCACAGCCAGATAGGCCACACCCCCACAGGGCACCAGATAGGCCACACCCCCACAGGGCACCAGATAGGCCACACCACCCACAGGTCACAGCCAGATAGGCCACGCCCCCACAGGGCACCAGATAGGCCACGCCCCCACAGGGCACTGCCAGATAGGCCACGCCCCCACCGGGCACAGAAAGATATGCCAAGCCCCCACAGATGTCTGTAAAAACCATGGGTCTATTATATCTGTCCCACCCTTGGGCCTAGGGGCCACCTGTGGTCCTGCAGACTAAACTCACGTCACCCAGAAACCTGACAGAGTACCGTGTGTGTGTGTGTGTGTAGGTACATGAAGTACCTGTACCCATATGAATGTGAGAAGCGTGGGCTGAGTAACCCTAACGAGCTGCAGGCCGCCATCGACAGTAACCGCAGAGAAGGTCGTCGGCAGAGCTTCGGCACCAGCCTCTTCACCTACTCTCCCAACGGGACCCCCACCATGCTGTCCTCCTCCAAGACCTCTGGCCTCCCCCTGGGCCTCTCTGTGGGCACGGCCTCCAACGGGACCTTCAGCCCCATCCACAAGATCAAGAACGGTCTGACCCTGAATCCTCCTAGCATAGACTGTATACACATGCTAATGCTAACATAGACTGTATACCTGCCTCTGTCTCTCTGCCTCTCTGCCTCTGTCTCTCTGCCTCTGTCTCTCTGCCTCTGTCTCTCTGTCTCTCTGCCTCTGTCTCTCTGCCTCTGTCTCTCTGCCTCTGTCTCTCTGCCTCTGTCTCTCTGCCTCTGTCTCTCTGCCTCTGTCTCTCTGTCTCTCTGCCTCTCTGCCTCTGTCTCTCTGCCTCTCTGCCTCTGTCTCTCTGCCTCTGTCTCTCTGTCTCTGTCTCTCTGCCTCTGTCTCTCTGCCTCTGTCTCTCTGTCTCTCTGCCTCTGTCTCTCTGTCTCTCTGCCTCTGTCTCTCTGCCTCTGTCTCTCTGCCTCTGTCTCTCTGCCTCTGTCTCTCTGCCTCTGTCTCTCTGTCTCTCTGTCTCTCTGCCTCTCTGCCTCTGTCTCTCTGCCTCTGTCTCTCTGCCTCTGTCTCTCTGCCTCTGTCTCTCTGCCTCTGTCTCTCTGTCTCTGTCTCTCTGCCTCTGTCTCTCTGCCTCTGTCTCTCTGCCTCTGTCTCTCTGCCTCTGTCTCTCTGCCTCTGTCTCTCTGCCTCTGTCTCTCTGCCTCTGTCTCTCTGCCTCTGTCTCTCTGTCTCTCTGTCTCTCTGCCTCTCTGCCTCTGTCTCTCTGCCTCTGTCTCTCTGTCTCTGTCTCTCTGCCTCTGTCTCTCTGCCTCTGTCTCTCTGTCTCTCTGCCTCTGTCTCTCTGCCTCTCTGCCTCTGTCTCTCTGCCTCTGTCTCTCTGCCTCTGTCTCTCTGCCTCTGTCTCTCTGCCTCTGTCTCTCTGTCTCTGTCTCTCTGCCTCTGTCTCTCTGCCTCTGTCTCTCTGCCTCTGTCTCTCTGTCTCTCTGTCTCTCTGCCTCTCTGCCTCTGTCTCTCTGCCTCTGTCTCTCTGTCTCTGTCTCTCTGCCTCTGTCTCTCTGTCTCTCTGCCTCTGTCTCTCTGTCTCTCTGCCTCTGTCTCTCTGCCTCTGTCTCTCTGTCTCTCTGTCTCTCTGCCTCTCTGCCTCTGTCTCTCTGCCTCTGTCTCTCTGTCTCTCTGCCTCTGTCTCTCTGTCTCTCTGCCTCTGTCTCTCTGTCTCTCTGCCTCTGTCTCTCTGCCTCTCTGCCTCTGTCTCTCTGCCTCTGTCTCTCTGCCTCTGTCTCTCTGTCTCTCTGCCTCTGTCTCTCTGTCTCTCTGCCTCTGTCTCTCTGCCTCTCTGCCTCTGTCTCTCTGTCTCTGTCTCTCTGCCTCTGTCTCTCTGCCTCTGTCTCTCTGCCTCTGTCTCTCTGCCTCTGTCTCTCTGCCTCTGTCTCTCTGCCTCTGTCTCTCTGCCTCTGTCTCTCTGTCTCTCTGTCTCTCTGCCTCTCTGCCTCTGTCTCTCTGCCTCTGTCTCTCTGTCTCTGTCTCTCTGCCTCTGTCTCTCTGTCTCTCTGCCTCTGTCTCTCTGTCTCTCTGCCTCTGTCTCTCTGCCTCTCTGTCTCTCTGTCTCTCTGCCTCTCTGCCTCTGTCTCTCTGCCTCTGTCTCTCTGTCTCTGTCTCTCTGCCTCTGTCTCTCTGCCTCTGTCTCTCTGCCTCTGTCTCTCTGTCTCTGTCTCTCTGCCTCTGTCTCTCTGCCTCTGTCTCTCTGCCTCTGTCTCTCTGCCTCTCTGCCTCTGTCTCTCTGCCTCTGTCTCTCTGCCTCTGTCTCTCTGCCTCTGTCTCTCTGTCTCTGTCTCTCTGCCTCTGTCTCTCTGCCTCTGTCTCTCTGCCTCTGTCTCTCTGCCTCTCTGCCTCTGTCTCTCTGCCTCTGTCTCTCTGCCTCTGTCTCTCTGCCTCTCTGCCTCTGTCTCTCTGCCTCTGTCTCTCTGCCTCTGTCTCTCTGCCTCTGTCTCTCTGTCTCTGTCTCTCTGCCTCTGTCTCTCTGCCTCTGTCTCTCTGCCTCTGTCTCTCTGCCTCTCTGCCTCTGTCTCTCTGCCTCTGTCTCTCTGCCTCTGTCTCTCTGCCTCTGTCTCTCTGCCTCTGTCTCTCTGCCTCTGTCTCTCTGCCTCTGTCTCTCTGTCTCTCTGTCTCTCTGCCTCTCTGCCTCTGTCTCTCTGCCTCTGTCTCTCTGTCTCTGTCTCTCTGCCTCTGTCTCTCTGTCTCTCTGCCTCTGTCTCTCTGTCTCTCTGCCTCTGTCTCTCTGCCTCTCTGTCTCTCTGCCTCTCTGCCTCTGTCTCTCTGCCTCTGTCTCTCTGTCTCTGTCTCTCTGCCTCTGTCTCTCTGCCTCTGTCTCTCTGCCTCTGTCTCTCTGCCTCTGTCTCTCTGCCTCTGTCTCTCTGCCTCTGTCTCTCTGCCTCTGTCTCTCTGTCTCTGCCTCTCTGCCTCTGTCTCTCTGCCTCTGTCTCTCTGCCTCTGTCTCTCTGCCTCTGTCTCTCTGCCTCTCTGCCTCTGTCTCTCTGCCTCTGTCTCTCTGTCTCTGTCTCTCTGCCTCTGTCTCTCTGCCTCTGTCTCTCTGCCTCTGTCTCTCTGCCTCTGTCTCTCTGCCTCTGTCTCTCTGCCTCTGTCTCTCTGCCTCTGTCTCTCTGTCTCTCTGTCTCTCTGCCTCTCTGCCTCTGTCTCTCTGCCTCTGTCTCTCTGTCTCTGTCTCTCTGCCTCTGTCTCTCTGCCTCTGTCTCTCTGTCTCTCTGCCTCTGTCTCTCTGTCTCTCTGCCTCTGTCTCTCTGCCTCTGTCTCTCTGCCTCTGTCTCTCTGCCTCTGTCTCTCTGCCTCTGTCTCTCTGCCTCTCTGCCTCTGTCTCTCTGCCTCTGTCTCTCTGCCTCTGTCTCTCTGCCTCTGTCTCTCTGCCTCTGTCTCTCTGTCTCTGTCTCTCTGCCTCTGTCTCTCTGCCTCTGTCTCTCTGCCTCTGTCTCTCTGTCTCTCTGTCTCTCTGCCTCTCTGCCTCTGTCTCTCTGCCTCTGTCTCTCTGTCTCTGTCTCTCTGCCTCTGTCTCTCTGTCTCTCTGCCTCTGTCTCTCTGTCTCTCTGCCTCTGTCTCTCTGCCTCTGTCTCTCTGTCTCTCTGTCTCTCTGCCTCTCTGCCTCTGTCTCTCTGCCTCTGTCTCTCTGTCTCTCTGCCTCTGTCTCTCTGTCTCTCTGCCTCTGTCTCTCTGTCTCTCTGCCTCTGTCTCTCTGCCTCTCTGCCTCTGTCTCTCTGCCTCTGTCTCTCTGCCTCTGTCTCTCTGTCTCTGTCTCTCTGCCTCTGTCTCTCTGCCTCTGTCTCTCTGCCTCTGTCTCTCTGCCTCTGTCTCTCTGCCTCTGTCTCTCTGCCTCTGTCTCTCTGCCTCTGTCTCTCTGTCTCTCTGTCTCTCTGCCTCTCTGCCTCTGTCTCTCTGTCTCTGTCTCTCTGCCTCTGTCTCTCTGTCTCTCTGCCTCTGTCTCTCTGTCTCTCTGCCTCTGTCTCTCTCTGCCTCTCTGTCTCTCTGTCTCTCTGCCTCTCTGCCTCTGTCTCTCTGCCTCTGTCTCTCTGTCTCTGTCTCTCTGCCTCTGTCTCTCTGCCTCTGTCTCTCTGCCTCTGTCTCTCTGTCTCTGTCTCTCTGCCTCTGTCTCTCTGCCTCTGTCTCTCTGCCTCTGTCTCTCTGCCTCTCTGCCTCTGTCTCTCTGCCTCTGTCTCTCTGCCTCTGTCTCTCTGCCTCTGTCTCTCTGTCTCTGTCTCTCTGCCTCTGTCTCTCTGCCTCTGTCTCTCTGCCTCTGTCTCTCTGCCTCTCTGCCTCTGTCTCTCTGCCTCTGTCTCTCTGCCTCTGTCTCTCTGCCTCTCTGCCTCTGTCTCTCTGCCTCTGTCTCTCTGCCTCTGTCTCTCTGCCTCTGTCTCTCTGTCTCTCTGCCTCTGTCTCTGTCTCCAGAGGACGGGGTCCAGCCTGTACCTGTGAGCCTTGGTCGTTACCCTGGGGGGGTACAGGCGGCTCTAGCTCAGGTGGCAGCTCTGGAGCAGCTCAGGGACAAACTGGAGACAGGAGAACCTCCAGAGAAGAAGAAGGCCCTCCCCCCACAGGACCATCACAGACTGCTGCAGAGAGCTCTACAGCACAACCTGCTGGCTATGAGCCACATGCCCATCCGCATCAACCAGCACACAGGTACAAGCACAGGTACATGCACAGGTACATGCACACAGGTACATGCACACAGGTACATGCACACAGGTACATGCACACAGGTACATACACTCAGGTACATACACACAGGTACATACACACAGGTACATGCACTCAGGTACATGCACACAGGTACATACACAGGTACATGCACACAGGTACATACACACAGGTACATGCACACAGGTACATACACTCAGGTACATGCACACAGGTACATGCACACAGGTACATGCACACAGGTACATACACTCAGGTACATGCACACAGGTACATACACTCAGGTACATACACACAGGTACATACACACAGGTACATGCACTCAGGTACATGCACACAGGTACATGCACACAGGTACATGCACACAGGTACATGCACACAGGTACATGCACACAGGTACATGCACACAGGTACATACACTCAGGTACACACTCAGGTACATACACTCAGGTACATACACACAGGTACATACACACAGGTACATACACACAGGTACAAGCACAGGTACACATAGGTGCATTCACAGGTACACTTACAACTACAAACACAGGTATATGCACACAGGTACATGCACACAGGTACATACACACAGGTACATGCACACAGGTACACACTCAGGTACATACACACAGGTACATACACACAGGTATATGCACACAGGTACATGCACACAGGTACATACACACAGGTACATGCACACAGGTACATACACTCAGGTACACACTCAGGTACATACACTCAGGTACATACACAGGTATATGCACACAGGTACATGCACACAGGTACATGCACACAGGTACATGCACACAGGTACATACACTCAGGTACACACTCAGGTACATACACTCAGGTACATACACACAGGTACATACACACAGGTACAAGCACAGGTACACATAGGTGCATTCACAGGTACACTTACAACTACAAGCACAGGTACATACACAGGTATATGCACACAGGTACATGCACACAGGTACATGCACAGGTATATGCACACAGGTACATGCACACAGGTACATGCACACAGGTACATACACTCAGGTACACACTCAGGTACATACACTCAGGTACATACACACAGGTACATACACACAGGTACAAACACAGGTACACATAGGTGCATTCACAGGTACACTTACAACTACAAGCACAGGTACATACACAGGTACATGCACACAGGTACATGCACTCAGGTACACACTCAGGTACATACACTCAGGTACATACACAGGTATATGCACACAGGTACATGCACACAGGTACATGCACACAGGTACATACACTCAGGTACACACTCAGGTACATACACTCAGGTACATACACACAGGTACATACACACAGGTACATACACACAGGTACAAGCACAGGTACACATAGGTGCATTCACAGGTACACTTACAACTACAAGCACAGGTACATACACAGGTACATGCACACAGGTACATACACTCAGGTACATACACACAGGTACATACACACAGGTACATGCACACAGGTATATGCACACAGGTACATGCACACAGGTACATACACACAGGTACATACACTCAGGTACACACTCAGGTACATACACTCAGGTACATACACTCAGGTACATACACAGGTATATGCACACAGGTACATGCACACAGGTACATGCACACAGGTACATGCACACAGGTACATACACTCAGGTACATACACACAGGTACATACACACAGGTACATACACAGGTACATACACTCAGGTACATACACTCAGGTACATACACAGGTATATGCACACAGGTACATGCACACAGGTACATGCACACAGGTACATGCACACAGGTACATACACTCAGGTACATACACACAGGTACATACACACAGGTACATACACACAGGTACAAGCACAGGTACACATAGGTGCATTCACAGGTACACTTACAACTACAAGCACAGGTACATACACAGGTACATGCACACAGGTACACGCACACAGGTACATACACTCAGGTACATGCACACAGGTATATGCACACAGGTACATGCACACAGGTACATGCACACAGGTACATGCACACAGGTACATACACTCAGGTACATGCACACAGGTACATACACTCAGGTACATACACACAGGTACATACACACAGGTACATACACACAGGTACAAGCACAGGTACACATAGGTGCATTCACAGGTACACTTACAACTACAAGCACAGGTACATACACAGGTACATACACAGGTACATGCACACAGGTACATACACTCAGGTACATGCACACAGGTATATGCACACAGGTACATGCACACAGGTACATGCACACAGGTACATGCACACAGGTATATGCACACAGGTACATGCACACAGGTACATGCACACAGGTACATACACACAGGTACATACACTCAGGTACACACTCAGGTACATACACTCAGGTACATACACTCAGGTACACACTCAGGTACATACACTCAGGTACATACACTCAGGTACATGCACACAGGTACATGCACACAGGTACATACACACAGGTACATACACACAGGTACATACACACAGGTACATACACACAGGTACATGCACACAGGTACATTCACACAGGTACATACACTCAGGTACATACACACAGGTACATACACACAGGTACATACACTCAGGTACACACACAGGTATATGCACACAGGTACATGCACACAGGTACATGCACACAGGTACATACACAGGTATATGCACACAGGTACATGCACACAGGTACATGCACACAGGTACATACACTCAGGTACACACTCAGGTAAATACACACAGGTACATGCACACAGGTACATGCACACAGGTACATGCACACAGGTACATTCACACAGGTACATGCACACAGGTACATGCACACAGGTACATTCACACAGGTACATTCACACAGGTACATGCACACAGGTACATACACTCAGGTACACACTCAGGTACATACACACAGGTACATGCACACAGGTACATGCACACAGGTACATGCACACAGGTACATGCACACAGGTACATGCACACAGGTACATGCACACAGGTACATTCACACAGGTACATTCACACAGGTACATTCACACAGGTACATACACACAGGTACATGCACACAGGTACATGCACACAGGTACATACACTCAGGTACATACACACAGGTACATGCACACAGGTACATGCACACAGGTACATACACACAGGTACATGCACACAGGTACATACACTCAGGTACATACACACAGGTACATGCACACAGGTACATGCACACAGGTACATACACACAGGTACATGCACACAGGTACATGCACACAGGTACATGCACACAGGTACATACACACAGGTACATGCACACAGGTACATGCACACAGGTACATACACTCAGGTACATACACACAGGTACATGCACACAGGTACATGCACACAGGTACATGCACACAGGTACATACACGCAGAGGCGTCCCGTGCCTGCCTTGTGGGGGCAAGGCAGGCAGCTGGGCCCCCGAGGGCCGACAGATTTGACACAAGCAGTTGACTTGTACTGACTACAACAGCTACCTGCAGTGACAAGTTGGCGTGACTTTTCGTCTGATGCAAAGCTTGCCATGTTCTTTATAAACAGTTAAAATCACTTTCTGGGGACTTTAGTGGGACTTCCGGTGTTCAATCTAACATGCTAGTTATGAAGTCTAACATGTGTTCAGTCTAACATGCTGGTTATGAAGTCTAACATGTGGTCAATCTAACATGCTGGTTATGAAGTCTAACATGTGGTCAATCTAACATGCTGGTTAGGAAGTCTAACATGTGGTCAATCTAACATGCTGGTTATGAAGTCTAACATGTGGTCAATCTAACATGCTGGTTAGGAAGTCTAACATGTGTTCAGTCTAACATGCTAGTTATGAAGTCTAACATGTGTTCAGTCTAACATGCTGGTTAGGAAGTCTAACATGTGGTCAATCTAACATGCTGGTTATGAAGTCTAACATGTGTTCTGTCTAACATGCTGGTTATGAAGTCTAACATGTGTTCTGTCTAACATGCTGGTTATGAAGTCTAACATGTGGTCAATCTAACATGCTGGTTATGAAGTCTAACATGTGTTCTGTCTAACATGCTGGTTATGAAGTCTAACATGTGTTCAATCTAACATGCTGGTTAGGAAGTCTAACATGTGTTCAATCTAACATGCTGGTTATGAAGTCTAACATGTGTTCTGTCTAACATGCTGGTTATGAAGTCTAACATGTGGTCAATCTAACATGCTGGTTATGAAGTCTAACATGTGGTCAATCTAACATGCTGGTTAGGAAGTCTAACATGTGTTCTGTCTAACATGCTGGTTATGAAGTCTAACATGTGGTCAATCTAACATGCTGGTTATGAAGTCTAACATGTGGTCAATCTAACATGCTGGTTATGAAGTCTAACATGTGGTCAATCTAACATGCTGGTTAGGAAGTCTAACATGTGTTCAGTCTAACATGCTGGTTAGGAAGTCTAACATGTGGTCAGTCTAACATGCTGGTTATGAAGTCTAACATGTGGTCAATCTAACATGCTGGTTAGGAAGTCTAACATGTGGTCAATCTAACATGCTGGTTAGGAAGTCTAACATGTGGTCAATCTAACATGCTGGTTAGGAAGTCTAACATGTGGTCAATCTAACATGCTGGTTAGGAAGTCTAACATGTCTTCAGTCTAACATGCTGGTTAGGAAGTCTAACATGTGTTCAGTCTAACATGCTGGTTAGGAAGTCTAACATGTGTTCAGTCTAACATGCTGGTTAGGAAGTCTAACATGTGGTCAATCTAACATGCTGGTTATGAAGTCTAACATGTGGTCAATCTAACATGCTGGTTATGAAGTCTAACATGTGGTCAATCTAACATGCTGGTTATGAAGTCTAACATGTGTTCTGTGAATGTAAAAACCTCCTTGTTCCAGTCTTTTTGGGCTCCTTTATTCACAAACCAACTGTGGCGGAGCTACAGCAGTCAGTCTGCAGAGGTTAACAGTTTCCTATGACTCAATGAGGAGGATCCTGCTGAAGATCCCAGACACAGTCGTCCAGTCAGATGTTTGCTATCAGTCATGTGTAGAGTCATGATGGTACCTAATGCTACTATCAGTCATGTGTAGAGTCATGATGGTACTATCAGTCATGTGTAGAGTCATGATGGTACCTAATGCTACTATCAGTCATGTGTAGAGTCATGATGGTACTATCAGTCATGTGTAGAGTCATGATGGTACCTAATGCTACTATCAGTCATGTGTAGAGTCATGATGGTACCTAATGCTGCTATCAGTCATGTGTAGAGTCATGATGGTACTATCAGTCATGTGTAGAGTCATGATGGTACCTAATGCTACTATCAGTCATGTGTAGAGTCATGATGGTACCTAATGCTACTATCAGTCATGTGTAGAGTCATGATGGTACCTAATGCTGCTATCAGTCATGTGTAGAGTCATGATGGTACCTAATGCTACTATCAGTCATGTGTAGAGTCATGATGGTACCTAATGCTACTATCAGTCATGTGTAGAGTCATGATGGTACCTAATGCTACTATCAGTCATGTGTAGAGTCATGATGGTACCTAATGCTACCATCAGTCATGTGTAGAGTCATGATGGTACCTAATGCTACTATCAGTGTATGTGTAGAGTCATGATGGTACCTAATGCTACTATCAGTCATGTGTAGAGTCATGATGGTACCTAATGCTACTATCAGTCATGTGTAGAGTCATGATGGTACCTAATGCTACTATCAGTCATGTGTAGAGTCATGATGGTACCTAATGCTACTATCAGTCATGTGTAGAGTCATGATGGTACCTAATGCTACTATCAGTCATGTGTAGAGTCATGATGGTACCTAATGCTACTATCAGTCATGTGTAGAGTCATGATGGTACCTAATGCTACTATCAGTCATGTGTAGAGTCATGATGGTACTATCAGTCATGTGTAGAGTCATGATGGTACCTAATGCTACTATCAGTCATGTGTAGAGTCATGATGGTACTATCAGTCATGTGTAGAGTCACGATGGTACCTAATGCTACCATCAGTTATGTGTAGAGTCATGATGGTACCTAATGCTACCATCAGTTATGTGTAGAGTCATGATGGTACCTAATGCTACTATCAGTCATGTGTAGAGTCACGATGGTACCTAATAGTATTGTACAGTCCCTGGTTTGCCCTTACATTAGCTCAGTCAGGTTCACTTCTAAACTTTGGAGTCACGGTTTCTTTGTTTGTGTGACTTGCTGTAAATATGTGATTATGTGTCTTTTTAACACTTGTTTGTTTGTATTGTTCTTTCATTCTTAGCTCTGGATCCTGTGCTTGTGAGTCCTTAGTAAAGTCTAAATAAAATTGGACCCATGTTGCTGCTGAAAGGAAGTCTGAGGTGTAAGTTGTTCTGTAAAGGTTCAAATACACAACTTGTCATTTTACAGTCTTGTTTAGTTAAGAATGTCATTTCCTAATTCATAAATCTATTGATACATAATCCACTAATAGTTTAGTATTTGTTTAACGGGTTTTCCATTGCGATGCAACACAATTTAGAAAACAAATGTACAGAATTGTGTCTAAGTGTGTTTTAATTTGGGAACAAACTAATCACAAATATTTACACTGGAACAGACAGAAGATTTACATAAATGATGAATTTAGTCTTTGGCCATCATAATTTGCCAAAACACAACAAGCTGTGATTCGCACACTACCTGCGGGGGGCGCACTTGCGAATCACTTCCGGGGGATTCTGTTGTTTCAAATGGAATTCGCAAACAGTAATTTAGACGATCATTATTGGTTTACTGCATTTTCGTTTTAATTGGATCCACAGAAAACCAAAAACAAACCGATATTTAAATTTTGCATTAAATTCAAATATTGAGAATCAAAAACATCCCTCGTTATTCGTTTTTTCAATGTTGGTTTTATTTAGAAAATCAAAAGAACGGATGATACACTGATTCTGAAGCATGGATCATAGTGCCTTAAAAACTGTTCTCTGCTGCAGCGGTTCACAGCAGCGATCCTTGCTCCACATCAGAGAGCAGCAAAGTGATCAGGCACAAAACAGGAGCTAAACCAGGATCAAACCAGGGCTGAGGACTGGGTCAGTGCTTGTAAACATATGTCTTCACCATGGATCTATAATAACACGTCTTCACCCTGAGTTTCTACTATGACTGTAAGTGCCGCTACAGAACGAAAGTTACGAGTGTAACTACGGTTCTATGAATCCTGGATGACCGCCAGAAGCGGTGCTTAAATGCAAATTATTTCATAAATTATGCGGTTTTGCATGAACATCAACATACATTGTAGATCATCCTCAATATATTTAGAAATAAATATATGTTTTGCATTTTTGTAGTTGGTAGATCATTTTGACGTGATCATTTTATAAGTAGCTCGCATGCTGAAAAAGTGTGAGCACCCCTGTTTTAGTTCGAATGCACACATCAAAAACTTATTATAAGCTTTTGTACTCACTTCGAGTGCAGTGGATTTTGGGCTTAAGAAGTGTCTGTTGTGGTCAGAGTGTGTGGAGGCGATGACAGAAACGTTATAGGATGGAAAGAAGTCTGATCCTCCACAATGAACATGTGTTTAAGTTTATGTATTCAGTCATTACTCAATGGTAAACTAATGAACATGTTTAAGTTTATGTATTCAGTCATTACTCAATGGTAAACTAATGAACATGTTTAAGTTTATGTATTCAGTCATTACTCAATGGTAAACTAATGAACATGTTTAAGTTTATGTATTCAGTCATTACTCAATGGTAAACTAATGAACATGTTTAAGTTTATGTATTCAGTCATTACTCAATGGTAAACTAATGAACATGTTTAAGTTTATGTATTCAGTCATTACTCAATGGTAAACTAATGAACATGTTTAAGTTTATGTATTCAGTCATTACTCAATGGTAAACTAATGAACATGTGTTTAAGTATTCAGTCATTATTCAATGGCAAACTAAAAATCCATGTGAAAAAAAATAAATTCTCACTGTTCTCAGGACAAATATTTATATGCGATTAAAATGCGATTAATTAATTACAAAGCCTCTAATTAATTAGATTCATTTTTTTAATCGAGTCCCAGCCCTAATATATATATATATATATATATATATATAAGTGAATGGTACCGCCGCGTATGACCCGGGTCTACTGCCCAAGACCATATACACAGGACCATGTACCCAAGACCATATACACAGGACCATGTACCCAAGACCATATACACAGGACCATGTACCCAAGACCATATACACACAGGACCATGTAATCAAGACCATATACACACACACAAGCGGAAGAGGAGGCTTTAGCAGATATGAGACAGAGAAGAAGAAGAAAGAAGAGGCTTTAGCAGATGATATGAGACAGAGAAGAAGAAGAAGAGGCTTTAGCAGATGATATGAGACAAAGAAGAAGAAGAAAGAAGAGGCTTTAGCAGATGATATGAGACAGAGAAGAAGAAGAAGAGGCTTTAGCAGATGATATGAGACAAAGAAGAAGAAGAAAGAAGAGGCTTTAGCAGATGATATGAGACAGAGAAGAAGAAGAAAGAAGAGGCTTTAGCAGATGATATGAGACAGAGAAGAAGAAGAAAGAAGAGGCTTTAGCAGATGATATGAGACAGAGAAGAAGAAGAAGAGGCTTTAGCAGATGATATGAGGCAGAAGAAGAAGAAGAGGAGGCTTTAGCAGATATGAGGCAGAAGAAGAAGAAGAGGAGGCTTTAGCAGATGATATGAGACAGAAGAAGAAGAAGAGGAGGCTTTAGCAGATGATATGAGACAGAAGAAGAAGAAGAGGAGGCTTTAGCAGATGATATGAGACAGAGACGAAGAGGAGGCTTTAGCAGATGATGAGACAGAGAAGAAGAAGAGGAGGCTTTAGCAGATGATATGAGACAGAGAAGAAGAAGCAGAGGAGGCTTTAGCAGATGATATGAGACAGAGAAGAAGAAGCAGAGGAGGCTTTAGCAGATGATATGAGACAGAAGAAGAAGAGGAGGCTTTAGCAGATGATGAGACGGAGAAGAAGAGGAGGCTTTAGCAGATGATGAGACGGAGAAGAAGGGGCTTTAGCAGATGATATGAGACAGAGAAGAAGAAGGAGGCTTTAGCAGATGATATGAGACAGAGAAGAAGAACGGTCCTGATTATGAAGGACCCTGTGAAGGGTGCAGCCCCCTCCAACTACCGGCCAATAACACCAGAGAAGCCAAACACCAGCTGTAGACACCAGAGGAGCCAAACACCAGCTCCTGTAGACACCAGAGGAGCCAAACACCAGCTCCTGTAGACACCAGAGGAGCCAAACACCAGCTCCTGTAGACACCAGAGGAGCCAAACACCAGCTCCTGTAGACACCAGAGGGGCCAAACACCAGCTCCTGTAGACACCAGAGGAGCCAAACACCAGCTCCTGTAGACACCAGAGGGGCCAAACACCAGCTCCTGTAGACACCAGAGGGGCCAAACACCAGCTCCTGTAGACACCAGAGGGGCCAAACACCAGCTCCTGTAGACACCAGAGGAGCCAAACACCAGCTCCTGTAGACACCAGAGGAGCCAAACACCAGCTCCTGTAGACACCAGAGGAGCCAAACACCAGCTCCTGTAGATACCAGAGGGGCCAAACACCAGCTCCTGTAGACACCAGAGGAGCCAAACACCAGCTCCTGTAGACACCAGAGGGGCCAAACACCAGCTCCTGTAGACACCAGAGGAGCCAAACACCAGCTCCTGTAGAGACACCAGAGGAGCCAAACACCAGCTCCTGTAGACACCAGAGGAGCCAAACACCAGCTCCTGTAGACACCAGAGGGGCCAAACACCAGCTCCTGTAGACACCAGAGGGGCCAAACACCAGCTCCTGTAGACACCAGAGGGGCCAAACACCAGCTCCTGGGCCGCTCGCACAAGTGACCATCAAATGTGGTATCTACCAAGGAGAGGTTCTGTCCCCACTACTGTTCTGCATAGGCCTCAACCCTCTAAGCCAAGTAATTGACCAGACTGGCTATGGATACCGCCTCAGGAACGGAGCAAAGATCAGTCACCTCCTCTACATGGATGACATCAAGCTGTACGCCAAGAGCGAGAGAGACATCGACTCTCTGATCCAAACAACCAGGATCTACAGCCATGACATCGGGATGTCATTCGGACTCGAGAAATGTAGCAGGATGGTGACTCTGAGAGGCAAGGTAGTCCACACAGAAGGGATCTCACTCCCAGAGGGAACAATAGCAGACGTTGAGGACAGTTACAAGTATCTCGGTATACCACAGGCAAATGGCAACCTCGAACAGGTGACGAGGAAAGCGGCAACTGCCAAATACAGTGCCTTGCGAAAGTATTTGGCAGTATTCTTGAACCTTTCAACATTTCGCCACATTTCAGGCTTCAAACAAAGATATAAAATTTTAATTTTTTGTCAAGAATCAACAAGTGGGACACAATCGTGAAGTGGAACTAAATTTATTGGATAATTTAAACTATTTTAACAAATAAAAACTGAAAAGTGGGGCGTGCAATATTATTGGGCCCCTTTACTTTCAGTGCAGCAAACTCAGTCCAGAAGTTCAGTGAGGATCTTTGAATGATCCAATGTTGTCCTAAATGACTGATGATGATAAATAGAATGCACCTGTGTGTAATCAAGTCTCCGTATAAATGCACCTGCTCTTTGATAGTCTCAGGGTTCTGTTTAAAGCGCAGAGAGAACCATGAAGACAAAGGAACACACCAGGCAGGTCCGAGATACTGTTGTGGAGAAGTTTAAAGCCGGATTTGGATACAAAAAGATTTCCCAAGCTTTAAACATCTCAAGGAGCACTGTGCAAGCAATTATATTGAAATGAAAGGAGTATCAGACCACTGCAAATCTACCAAGACCTGGCCGTCCCTCCAAACTTTCATCTCAAACAAGGAGAAGACTGATCAGAGATGCAGCCAAGAGGCCCATGATCACTCTGGAAGAACTGCAGATAACTACAGCTGAGGTGGGAGAGTCTGTCCATAGGACAACAATCAGTCGTGCACTGCACAAATCTAGCCTTTATGGAAGAGTGGCAAGAAGAAAGCCATTTCTCAAAGATATCCATAAAAAGTCTTGTTTAAAGTTTGCCACAAGCCACCTGGGAGACACACCAAACATGTGGAAGAAGGTGCTCTGGTCAGATGAAACCAAAATCAAACTTTTTGATCCAAAACATAAAGCCAAATCTACAATGGAATGGTTCACAAATAGACGTATCCAGGTGTTAGAATGGCCAAGTCAAAGTCCAGACCTGAATCCAATCGAGAATCTGTGGAAAGAGCTGAAGACTGCTGTTCACAAACGCTCTCCATCCAACCTCACTGAGCTCCAGCTGTTTTGCAAGGAAGAATGGGCAAGAATTCCAGTCTCTCGATGTGCAAAACTGATAGAGACATACCCCAAGCGACTTGCAGCTGTAATTGCAGCAAAAGGTGGCGCTACAAAGTATTAGCGCAAGGGGCCGAATAATATTGCACGCCCCACTTTTCAGTTTTTATTTGTTAAAAAAGTTTAAATTATCCAATACATTTCGTTCCACTTCACGATTGTGTCCGACTTGTTGATTTTTGATAAAAAAATATAATTTTTATATCTTTATGTTTGAAGCCGGAAATGTGGCGAAATGTTGAAAGGTTCAAGGGGGCCGAATACTTTCGCAAGGCAGTGTACCTCCAGCGAGTAAGGCAGGTCCTAAGAAGCCGGCTCAATGGCAAGAACAAAGCCCGGGCAATTAACAGCTACGCCCTGCCAGTGATCAGACCCTGCAGGAATAATCAGGTGGCCAAAGGAAGAGATTCAGACCACGGATGTTAAACTCAAAGCTCCTTACCATGCATGGCGGGTTCCATCCCAAATCCAGCACCCTGAGACTGTACGTAAGCCGTAAATAAGGAGCCCGAGGACTAGTGAGTGTGAGAGCCACTGTCCAGGACCAAACATCCAAACTCCATAACTACATCATGGAGAAGGCCAAAACGGATGACGTACTCAGTGAATGTCTCAGGCAGTGGCGAGATGAGGAGGTGCTGGAGGAGAGCCCATCATGGGAGAACAAGCCCCTACACGGCATGTACCACCGGAGCATAACAGAAGTGGCTGATCTCAAGAAGTCCTACCAATGGCTAGAAAGGGCTGGCCTACAGGACAGAGGCACTCATCATGGCTGCACAGGAACAGGCACTGAGCACCAGAGCGATAGAGGCCCAGATATACCACACCAGACAAGACCCATGGTACAGATACACCACACCAGACAAGACCCATGGTACAGATACACCACACCAGAGGAGACCCAAAGTGTCGGTTGTGCAAAGAGGCACCTGAGACGATCCAACAGATAACTGCAGGGGACGCCATAACCAAGAGGCTGGCCTAGTGTACAGAAACATCTGTGCAGAGTATGGGCTGGTAACCCCAAGGTCTAAGTAGTGAGAGAGTCTGAAGGTAAAGGAGACAGTAGTGAGAGAGTCTGAAGGTAAAGGAGACAGTAGTGAGAGAGTCTGAAGGTAAAGGAGACAGTAGTGAGAGAGTCTGAAGGTAAAGGAGACAGTAGTGAGAGAGTCTGAAGGTAAAGGAGACAGTAGTGAGAGAGTCTGAAGGTAAAGGAGACAGTAGTGAGAGAGTCTGAAGGTAAAGGAGACAGTAGTGAGAGAGTCTGAAGGTAAAGGAGACAGTAGTGAGAGAGTCTGAAGGTAAAAGAGACAGTAGTGAGAGAGTCTGAAGGTAAAGGAGACAGTAGTGAGAGAGTCTGAAGGTAAAGAAGACAGTAGTGAGAGAGTCTGAAGGTAAAGGAGACAGTAGTGAGAGAGTCTGAAGGTAAAGGAGACAGTAGTGAGAGAGTCTGAAGGTAAAGGAGACAGTAGTGAGAGAGTCTGAAGGTAAAGGAGACAGTAGTGAGAGAGTCTGAAGGTAAAGGAGACAGTAGTGAGAGAGTCTGAAGGTAAAGGAGACAGTAGTGAGAGAGTCTGAAGGTAAAGGAGACAGTAGTGAGAGAGTCTGAAGGTAAAGGAGACAGTAGTGAGAGAGTCTGAAGGTAAAGGAGACAGTAGTGAGAGAGTCTGAAGGTAAAGGAGACAGTAGTGAGAGAGTCTGAAGGTAAAGGAGACAGTAGTGAGAGAGTCTGAAGGTAAAGAAGACAGTAGTGAGAGAGTCTGAAGGTAAAGGAGACAGTAGTGAGAGAGTCTGAAGGTAAAGGAGACAGTAGTGAGAGAGTCTGAAGGTAAAGGAGACAGTAGTGAGAGAGTCTGAAGGTAAAGGAGACAGTAGTGAGAGAGTCTGAAGGTAAAGGAGACAGTAGTGAGAGAGTCTGAAGGTAAAGAAGACAGTAGTGAGAGAGTCTGAAGGTAAAGGAGACAGTAGTGAGAGAGTCTGAAGGTAAAGGAGACAGTAGTGAGAGAGTCTGAAGGTAAAGGAGACAGTAGTGAGAGAGTCTGAGGGTAAAGGAGACAGTAGTGAGAGAGTCTGAAGGTAAAGGAGACAGTAGTGAGAGAGTCTGAGGGTAAAGGAGACAGTAGTGAGAGAGTCTGAAGGTAAAGGAGACAGTAGTGAGAGAGTCTGAAGGTAAAGGAGACAGTAGTGAGAGAGTCTGAAGGTAAAGGAGACAGTAGTGAGAGAGTCTGAAGGTAAAGGAGACAGTAGTGAGAGAGTCTGAAGGTAAAGGAGACAGTAGTGAGAGAGTCTGAAGGTAAAGGACAGTAGTGAGAGAGTCTGAAGGTAAAGGAGACAGTAGTGAGAGAGTCTGAGGGTAAAGGAGACAGTAGTGAGAGAGTCTGAGGGTAAAGGGTTAGGGTTAGGGTTAGTAGTGCCCGTGGTGATGGTGCACTCGGGGCAGTGACACTGAAGGTGAAGGAGGTTACAGCGGAACAGCAAAGATACTGCGCAGAACCCGCCCGAAACACACTTTTCTCAGAGACAGTGGGAACAGCGATTCTCTGAGTCTCTTCTGTCATTGGGAGGTTCGGAGACAGCTTAGATTTGTGGAGAACAAGCCTGGAAGTCGTGCGGTGCTCCAGTACAATCGGTCCGTCTGAAACCCATCCAGTGAATTGTTCCGCGGTGCAAAAAGGGACATGGCGAATAAAATGCGTACAATTTTTTATCGCGTTAATTCTTGTGTAATGAATTCATCTTAATTAATGCATTAAAGTCCCAGCGCTACTTATAATATATATATTAGTATTTTAATATATAAAATATTATATATTCTGATGGTTTGAGCTGCAGCAGATCGTCTGGACCAGGTCTACATGTCTAAATGCTGCGAATTGCAGCCATGTGATTGGCTGATTAGGAATGGAGATGGATGGATGAGAATAGGTGGGCGGTGAGTATGTGTATGAGTCCACATGGTCTCTGCGTCCACATGGTCTCTGCGTCCACATGCACATGGGTCTCTGAGTCCACATGCACATGGGTCTCTGAGTCCACATGCACATGGGTCTCTGCGTCCACATGCACATGGGTCTCTGCGTCCACATGCACATGGGTCTCTGCGTCCACATGCACATGGGTCTCTGAGTCCACATGCACATGGGTCTCTGCGTCCACATGCACATGGGTCTCTGCGTCCACATGCACATGGGTCTCTGCGTCCACATAGGTCTTTGGGTTTACTCCTCATTCATAAAACGAGCGCACTTCAAATCCCCGCGGCTCCAGGCGTGCATGACATCACTATGACATCACTATGACATCACACTCTGAGATTGCAGGCGGAGATTTTCAAACTTAAACTGCACACGACTGACGGGAAGCAGACAGAGCTGTTTCTACTGCTCCCTCTGGTGACAGCTCAGGGAGTTACAGGGAGCTCTGACTGCAGACGCTGCTCCTTCTGGTGCATGTTTCACTCTTGTTTCATATTGCTTTTTGATTTATTTATAAACGTCTCATCGCTAATGGCGCAATATAAATATACATAAATATACAGTGGGGCAAAAAAGTATTTCGTCAGCCACCGATTGTGCAAGTTAAAATAAGTATTTGGTCAATAACACAAATTCAACTCAATGGAAGGAGGTTTTGGCTCAAAATCTCACGATACATGGCCCCATTCATTCTTTCCTTAACACCGTTCAGTCGTCCTGTCCCCTTAGCAGAAAAACAGCCCCAAAGCATGACGTTTCCACCCCCATGCTTCACAGTAGGTATGGTGTTCTTGGGATCCAACTCAGTATTCTTCTTCCTCCAAACACGACGAGTTGAGTTTATACCAAACAGTTGTACTTTGGTTTCATCTGACCACATGACATTCTCCCAATCCTCTGCTGTATCATCCATGTGCTCTCTGGCAAACTTCAGACGGGCCTGGACATGCACTGGCTTCAGCAGGGGGACACGTCTGGCACTGCAGGATTTGATTCCCTGTTGTCGTAGTGTGTTACTGATGGTAACCTTTGTTACTTTGGTCCCAGCTCTCTGCAGGTCATTCACCAGGTCCCCCCGTGTGGTTCTGGGATTTTTGATCACCGTTCTCATGATCATTTTGACCCCACAGGATGAGATCTTGCGATCGAGGGAGATTATCAGTGGTCTTGTATGTCTTCCATTTTCTGATAATTGCTCCCACAGTTGATTTGTTCACACCAAGCTGCTTGCCTATTGTAGATTCACTCTCAGGTCTACAATTCTTTTCCTGGTGTCCTTGGACAGCTCTTTGGTCTTGGCCATAGTGGAGTTTGGAGTCTGACTGTTTGAGGCTGTGGACAGGTGTCTTTTATACAGATGAGTTCAAACAGGTGCCATTAATACAGGTAACGAGTGGAGGACAGAAGAGCTTCTTAAAGAAGAAGTTACAGGTCTGTGAGAGCCAGAGAAGTGACCAAATACTTATTTTCCACCATCATTTACAAATAAATTCTTTAAAAATCCTACAATGTGAATTCCTGGATTTTTTTTTTCACATTCTGTCTCTCACAGTTGGAGTGAACCTATGATGAACATTACAGACCTCTGTCATTATTTTAAGTGGGAGAACTTTCACAATCGGTGGCTGACTAAATACTTTTTTGCCCCACTGTATCTATATATATACACATACATATATATTAGGGCCGGGACTTTAACACGTTAATTACGATTAATTAACGCCTAAAAAATTAGCGCGTTAAAAAAATTAATTGCATTTTAATTGCATGTGTTTTTTCCACCGTTGAACCTTCCTCACTGGAGGATGAGTTCCAGACGGACAGATTATACCGGAGCGCCAACTCGAGCGCCGTGACTTTTCTTCAAAATTCAAAATTACATTATAACAAGCACAGACCAACTTTAGCAGTGTCTCAATCTGAGTGAGTTAGAGACGGGAAAGAGCGCTGTGTATGGAGCATTGACCCTGTGTGAGGAGGAGGAGCAAGTGACTCCTGTGTGTGTGAGGAGGAGGAGCAAGTGACTCCTGTGTCAGCGGAGGCGGAGGAGGAGGTGTGTGAGCTGCCAAAAAATATTAGTGACATGTTAGTCCCATATGAACCAGCCCGGACTCTGAGGAGCACAGGGACTGGACTCCTGCTGGGACTCTGAGGAGCACAGGGACTGGGCTCCTGCTGGGACTCTGAGGAGCACAGGGACAGGACTCCTGCTGGGACTCTGAGGAGCACAGGGACTGGACTCCTGCTGGGACTCTGAGGAGCACAGGGACTGGACTCCTGCTGGGACTCTGAGGAGCACAGGGACTGGACTCCTGCTGGGACTCTGAGGAGCACAGGGACTGGACTCCTGCTGGGACTCTGAGGAGCACAGGGACTGGACTCCTGCTGGGACTCTGAGGAGCACAGGGACTGGACTCCTGCTGGGACTCTGAGGAGCACAGGGACTGGACTCCTGCTGGGACTCTGAGGAGCACAGGGACTGGACTCCTGTTAGTGCCCAGAGTCAGAACTAAACATGGGGAGGCTGCTTTTCAGATTCATGCTGCTAAAATCTGGAACAGTCTTCCTGAAGATGTGAGACAGGCCTCCTCTCTGACAATGTTTAAAACCAGGTTAAAGACAGTTCTGTTTAAGCCTGGTTCACACGGCAGGATATTTAGGCCGATTTAGACCCGATTTACCCCTTACGACAATCTTAAGAAACGCTCCGATTTCCGTAACAAAATCTTACAGATTATCCTGCCGTGTGTGGTGTGTTAAGACTGCACTCGTCGCTCGGAAGGACATCGGGACTGCTCCCGATCTCAAATCGGGGATATCCAACATGTTGGATTGTTTTGGCCCGATTTCTGGTCGTGTGTGGTGTCCTCCGAGGACAAGCGAGCGCGTTGCCATGACTACGGCGTGTAGCCAATAAGAAGACGAGGTGACAAGCCGGTGAGGAAACACCGGAAAAAAACCAAAACACAGCAGCATGGCTTTGACCATTGCCTTTTCTTTGGATTACGTCTCTTCTCTGTTAACAACAAACTGCACACTATCGCCACTGCATCCTCTTCGTCCGCCATGACTGTTTACTCTGAAGTCACGCTTGATCTCGAGAGACTTTGTGAGATTTCCGTCTGACCTGGGAATGCTCGGTGGGGGGGGTGTCGGTTCGTGTGTGATGTTTGTGGCTTGCGTGATCTTGCCGTGTGGCTACGCACCACACACTGCACGACCAAAGTGGTTAGACGCAGGATTTTTAATCTCCCCGTGTGGGGTCTAACACGGAGAAAAATCGGCCGACAATTTTAAAATCGTCTCGTGTGAACCAGGCTTTAGCTGTGCTACAACTGAGGGATTTTATATTTTTATATATAGGAGGAGGGGGTCAGAGTGTGAGGAGGAGGAGGAGGGGGTCAGAGTGTGTGGAGGAGGAGGAGGGGGTCAGAGTGTGTGGAGGAGGAGGAGGAGGTCAGAGTGTGTGGAGGAGGAGGAGGAGGTCAGAGTGTGAGGAGGAGGAGGAGGAGGAGGTCAGAGTGTGAGGAGGAGGAGGTCAGAGTGTGAGGAGGAGGAGGAGGTCAGAGTGTGAGAAGGAGGAGGAGGTCAGAGTGTGAGGAGGAGGAGGGCAGTGTGAGGAGGAGGAGGGAGGAGGTCAGAGTGTGAGGAGGAGGAGGAGGAGGAGGTCAGAGTGTGAGGAGGAGGAGGAGGTCAGAGTGTGAGGAGGAGGAGGAGGAGGAGGTCAGAGTGTGAGGAGGAGGAGGAGGGTCAGAGTGTGAGGAGGAGGAGGAGGAGGTCAGAGTGTGAGGGAGGAGGAGGAGGAGGTCAGAGTGTGAGGAGGAGGAGGAGGACAGAGTGTGAGGAGGAGGAGGAGGTCAGAGTGTGTGAGGAGGAGGAGGAGGTCAGAGTGTGAGGAGGAGGAGGAGGTCAGAGTGTGAGGAGGAGGAGGTCAGAGTGTGAGGAGGAGGAGGTCAGAGTGTGTGGAGGAGGAGGAGGAGGTCAGAGTGTGTGGAGGAGGAGGAGGAGGTCAGAGTGTGTGGAGGAGGAGGAGGAGGTCAGAGTGTGTGGAGGAGGAGGTCAGAGTGTGTGGAGGAGGAGGAGGTCAGAGTGTGTGGAGGAGGAGGAGGTCAGAGTGTGAGGAGGAGGAGGAGGAGGTCAGAGTGTGAGGAGGAGGAGGAGGAGGTCAGAGTGTGAGGAGGAGGAGGAGGACAGAGTGTGAGGAGGAGGAGGAGGTCAGAGTGTGAGGAGGAGGAGGAGGTCAGAGTGTGAGGAGGAGGAGGTAGAGAGGAGGAGGAGGGTCAGAGTGTGTGGAGGAGGAGGAGGAGGTCAGAGTGTGTGGAGGAGGAGGTCAGAGTGTGTGGAGGAGGAGGTCAGAGTGTGTGGAGGAGGAGGAGAGGTCAGAGTGTGTGGAGGAGGAGGTCAGAGTGTATGGAGGAGGAGGAGGTCAGAGTGTATGGAGGAGGAGGAGGTCAGAGTGTGTGGAGGAGGAGGGGGTCAGAGTGTGTGGAGGAGGAGGAGGTCAGGGTGTGAGGAGGAGGGAGGACAGAGTGTGAGGAGGAGGACAGAGTGTGAGGAGGAGGACAGAGTGTGAGGAGGAGGACAGAGTGTGAGGAGGAGGAGGAGGAGGAGGTCAGAGTGTGAGGAGGAGGAGGAGGAGGAGGAGGTCAGAGTGTGAGGAGGAGGAGGGAGGAGGTCAGAGTGTGTGAGGAGGAGGAGGAGACAGAGTGTGAGAAGGAGGAGGACAGAGTGTGAGGAGGAGGAGGAGACAGTGTGAGGAGGGAGGAGGACAGAGTGTGAGGAGGAGGAGGAGGACAGAGTGTGAGGAGGAGGAGGAGGACAGAGTGTGAGGAGGAGGAGGAGGACAGAGTGTAAGAGAGGAGGAGGGAGGAGGTGTGAGGAGGAGGAGTGAGTGGAGGGAGTGTGAGGAGGAGGAGGAGGTCAGTGTGAGGGAGGAGAGAGGAGGAGGTCAGAGTGTGGAGGAGGAGGTCAGAGTGTGTGGAGGAGGAGGTCAGAGTGTGGGAGGAGGGGTCAGAGTGTGAGGAGGAGGAGAGGAGGAGAGGTCAGAGTGTGGAGGAGGAGGAGGTCAGAGTGTGAGGAGGAGGAGGAGGAGGGAGGTCAGAGTGTGAGGAGGAGGAGGTCAGAGTGTGAGGAGGAGGAGGAGGTCAGAGTGTGAGGAGGAGGAGGAGGTCAGAGTGTGAGGAGGAGGAGGAGAGGTCAGAGTGTGAGGAGGAGGTCAGAGTGGGGAGGAGGAGGCAGAGTGTGAGGAGGAGGAGGAGGTCAGAGTGTGAGGAGGAGGAGGAGGTCAGAGTGTGAGGAGGAGGAGGAGGTCAGAGTGTGAGGAGGAGGAGGAGGTCAGAGTGTGGAGGAGGAGGAGGAGGAGGTCAGAGTGTGGAGGAGGAGGAGGAGGAGGTCAGAGTGTGAGGAGGAGGAGGAGGAGGTCAGAGTGTGAGGAGGAGGAGGAGGAGGTCAGAGTGTGAGGAGGAGGAGGAGGAGGTCAGAGTGTGTGGAGGAGGAGGTCAGAGTGTGAGGAGGAGGAGGAGGTCAGAGTGTGTGGAGGAGGAGGAGGTCAGAGTGTGTGGAGGAGGAGGAGGTCAGAGTGTGTGGAGGAGGAGGAGGTCAGAGTGTGGAGGAGGATGAGGGGGTCAGAGTGTGTGGAGGAGGAGGAGGAGGTCAGAGTGTGTGGAGGAGGAGGAGGAGGTCAGAGTGTGAGGAGGAGGAGGAGGTCAGAGTGTGTGGAGGAGGAGGAGGTCAGAGTGTGTGGAGGTGGAGGAGGTCAGAGTGTGGAGGAGGATGAGGGGGTCAGAGTGTGAGGAGGAGGTCAGAGTGTGTGGAGGAGGAGGAGGAGGTCAGAGTGTGTGGAGGAGGAGGAGGAGGTCAGAGTGTGTGGAGGAGGAGGAGGAGGTCAGAGTGTGAGGAGGAGGAGGAGGAGGTCAGAGTGTGTGGAGGAGGAGGAGGAGGTCAGAGTGTGAGGAGGAGGAGGAGGTCAGAGTGTGTGGAGGAGGAGGAGGGTCAGAGTGTGTGGAGGTGGAGGTCAGAGTGTGGAGGAGGATGAGGAGGTCAGAGTGTGTGGAGGAGGAGGAGGAGGTCAGAGTGTGTGGAGGAGGAGGAGGAGGTCAGAGTGTGAGGAGGAGGAGGAGGAGGTCAGAGTGTGAGGAGGAGGAGGAGGAGGTCAGAGTGTGTGGAGGAGGAGGAGGAGGTCAGAGTGTGTGGAGGAGGAGGAGGAGGTCAGAGTGTGTGGAGGAGGAGGAGGAGGTCAGAGTGTGAGGAGGAGGAGGTCAGAGTGTGAGGAGGAGGAGGAGGAGGTCAGAGTGTGTGGAGGAGGAGGAGGTCAGAGTGTGTGGAGGAGGAGGAGGTCAGAGTGTGAGGAGGAGGAGGACAGAGTGTGAGGAGGAGGAGGAGGTCAGAGTGTGAGGAGGAGGAGGAGGTCAGAGTGTGTGGAGGAGGAGGAGGTCAGAGTGTGTGGAGGAGGAGGAGGTCAGAGTGTGTGGAGGAGGAGGAGGTCAGAGTGTGTGGAGGAGGAGGAGGTCAGAGTGTGTGGAGGAGGAGGAGGTCAGAGTGTGTGGAGGAGGAGGAGGAGGTCAGAGTGTGTGGAGGAGGAGGAGGAGGTCAGAGTGTGTGGAGGAGGAGGAGGTCAGAGTGTGAGGAGGAGGAGGAGGAGGTCAGAGTGTGTGGAGGAGGAGGAGGTCAGAGTGTGTGGAGGAGGAGGAGGTCAGAGTGTGTGGAGGAGGAGGAGGTCAGAGTGTGTGGAGGAGGAGGAGGTCAGAGTGTGTGGAGGAGGAGGAGGTCAGAGTGTGTGGAGGAGGAGGAGGTCAGAGTGTGTGGAGGAGGAGGAGGTCAGAGTGTGTGGAGGAGGAGGAGGAGGTCAGAGTGTGTGGAGGAGGAGGTCAGAGTGTGTGGAGGAGGAGGAGGAGGTCAGAGTGTGTGGAGGAGGAGGAGGAGGTCAGAGTGTGTGGAGGAGGAGGAGGAGGTCAGAGTGTGTGGAGGAGGAGGAGGTCAGAGTGTGAGGAGGAGGAGGTCAGAGTGTGTGGAGGTGGAGGTCAGAGTGTGGAGGAGGAGGAGGGGGTCAGAGTGTGTGGAGGAGGAGGAGGAGGTCAGAGTGTGAGGAGGAGGAGGTCAGAGTGTGAGGAGGAGGAGGAGGAGGTCAGAGTGTGTGGAGGAGGAGGAGGTCAGAGTGTGAGGAGGAGGAGGTCAGAGTGTGTGGAGGAGGAGGAGGTCAGAGTGTGAGGAGGAGGAGGAGGAGGTCAGAGTGTGTGGAGGAGGAGGAGGTCAGAGTGTGAGGAGAAGGAGGAGGACAGAGTGTGTGGAGGAGGAGGAGGTCAGAGTGTGAGGAGGAGGTGGAGGTCAGAGTGTGAGGAGGAGGTGGAGGACAGAGTGTGTGGAGGAGGAGCAGGACAGAGTGTGAGGAGGAGGAGGAGGTCAGAGTGTGTGGAGGAGGAGGAGGTCAGAGTGTGTGGAGGAGGAGGAGGACAGAGTGTGAGGAGGAGGAGGAGGAGGAAAGAGTGTGAGGAGGAGGAGGAGGTCAGAGTGTGTGGAGGAGGAGGAGGTCAGAGTGTGAGGAGGAGGAGGAGGACAGAGTGTGAGGAGGAGGAGGAGGACAGAGTGTGAGGAGGAGGAGGTCAGAGTGTGAGGAGGAGGAGGTCAGAGTGTGAGGAGGAGGAGGAGGAGGTCAGAGTGTGAAGAGGAGGAGGAGGACAGAGTGTGAGGAGGAGGAGGAGGTCAGAGTGTGAGGAGGAGGAGGAGGTCAGAGTGTGAGGAGGAGGAGGTCAGAGTGTGAGGAGGAGGAGGAGGAGGTCAGAGTGTGAGGAGGAGGAGGAGGTCAGAGTGTGAGGAGGAGGAGGAGGACAGAGTGTGAGGAGGAGGAGGAGGACAGAGTGTGAGGAGGAGGAGGAGGAGGTCAAAGTGTGTGGAGGAGGAGGAGGAGGTCAGAGTGTGAGGAGGAGGAGGTCAGAGTGTGTGGAGGAGGAGGAGGAGGTCAGAGAGTGTGGAGGAGGAGGAGGAGGTCAGAGTGTGAGGAGGAGGAGGTGGAAGTCAGAGTGTGTGGAGGAGGAGGTGGAGGTCAGAGTGTGTGGAGGAGGAGGAGGTCAGAGTGTGAGGAGGAGGAGGTCAGAGTGTGTGGAGGAGGAGGAGGTCAGAGTGTGTGGAGGAGGAGGAGGAGGTCAGAGTGTGTGGAGGAGGTCAGAGTGTGAGGAGGAGGAGGAGGAGGTCAGAGTGTGTGGAGGTCAGAGTGTGAGGAGGAGGAGGTCAGAGTGTGAGGAGGAGGAGGAGGAGGTCAGAGTGTGAGGAGGAGGAGGAGGTCAGAGTGTGAGGAGGAGGAGGAGGTCAGAGTGTGAGGAGGAGGAGGAGGTCAGAGTGTGAGGAGGAGGAGGAGGTCAGAGTGTGAGGAGGAGGAGGAGGTCAGAGTGTGAGGAGGAGGAGGAGGAGGAGGTCAGAGTGTGAGGAGGAGGTGGTCAGAGTGTGAGGAGGAGGAGGTCAGAGTGTGTGGAGGAGGAGGAGGTCAGAGTGTGAGGAGGAAGAGGAGGTCAGAGTGTGAGGAGGAGGTCAGAGTGTGAGGAGGAGGAGGTCAGAGTGTGAGGAGGAGGAGGTCAGAGTGTGTGGAGGAGGAGGTGGAGGTCAGAGTGTGAGGAGGAGGAGGAGGAGGTCAGAGTGTGAGGAGGAGGAGGAGGTCAGAGTGTGTGGAGGAGGAGGAGGAGGTCAGAGTGTGAGGAGGAGGAGGTCAGAGTGTGAGGAGGAGGAGGAGGAGGTCAGAGTGTGAGGAGGAGGAGGTGGAGGTCAGAGTGTGAGGAGGAGGAGGTGGAGGTCAGAGTGTGAGGAGGAGGAGGAGGAGGAGGTCAGAGTGTGAGGAGGAGGAGGAGGAGGAGGTCAGAGTGTGAGGAGGAGGAGGTCAGAGTGTGAGGAGGAGGAGGTCAGAGTGTGTGGGAGGAGGAGGAGGAGGTCAGAGTGTGAGGAGGAGGAGGTCAGAGTGTGAGGAGGAGGAGGTCAGAGTGTGAGGAGGAGGAGGTCAGAGTGTGAGGAGGAGGAGGAGGAGGTCAGAGTGTGAGGAGGAGGAGGAGGTCAGAGTGTGAGGAGGAGGAGGTCAGAGTGTGAGGAGGAGGAGGAGGTCAGAGTGTGTGGAGGAGGAGGAGGAGGTCAGAGTGTGAGGAGGAGGAGGTCAGAGTGTGTGGAGGAGGAGGTGGAGGTCAGAGTGTGAGGAGGAGGAGGTCAGAGTGTGAGGAGGAGGAGGAGGTCAGAGTGTGAGGAGGAGGAGGAGGTCAGAGTGTGAGGAGGAGGAGGTCAGAGTGTGTGGAGGAGGAGGAGGAGGTCAGAGTGTGAGGAGGAGGAGGTCAGAGTGTGTGGAGGAGGAGGAGGTCAGAGTGTGTGGAGGAGGAGGAGGAGGTCAGAGTGTGAGGAGGAGGAGGTCAGAGTGTGAGGAGGAGGAGGAGGTCAGAGTGTGAGGAGGAGGAGGAGGTCAGAGTGTGAGGAGGAGGAGGAGGTCAGAGTGTGAGGAGGAGGAGGAGGTCAGAGTGTGTGGAGGAGGAGGTGGAGGTCAGAGTGTGTGGAGGAGGAGGAGGTCAGAGTGTGAGGAGGAGGAGGAGGAGGTCAGAGTGTGTGGAGGAGGAGGAGGAGGTCAGAGTGTGAGGAGGAGGAGGAGGTCAGAGTGTGAGGGAGGAGGAGGAGGAGGTCAGAGTGTGAGGAGGAGGAGGAGGTCAGAGTGTGAGGAGGAGGAGGAGGTCAGAGTGTGTGGAGGAGGAGGTGGAGGTCAGAGTGTGTGGAGGAGGAGGAGGTCAGAGTGTGAGGAGGAGGAGGAGGAGGTCAGAGTGTGAGGAGGAGGAGGAGGAGGACAGAGTGTGTGGAGGAGGAGGAGGAGTTCAGAGTGTGAGGAGGAGGAGGAGGTCAGAGTGTGTGGAGGAGGAGGAGGAGGTCAGAGTGTGAGGAGGAGGAGGAGGAGGTCAGAGTGTGAGGAGGAGGAGGAGGAGGTCAGAGTGTGTGGAGGAGGAGGAGGAGGTCAGAGTGTGAGGAGGAGGAGGAGGAGTTCAGAGTGTGAGGAGGAGGAAGAGGAGGTCAGAGTGTGAGGAGGAGGAGGAGGAGGAGGTCAGAGTGTGAGGAGGAGGAGGAGGAGGTCAGAGTGTGAGGAGGAGGAGGTCAGAGTGTGAGGAGGAGGAGGAGGTCAGAGTGTGAGGAGGAGGAGGTCAGAGTGTGAGGAGGAGGAGGAGGTCAGAGTGTGAGGAGGAGGAGGAGGAGGTCAGAGTGTGAGGAGGAGGAGGTCAGAGTGTGTGGAGGAGGAGGAGGAGGTCAGAGTGTGAGGAGGAGGAGGAGGAGGTCAGAGTGTGAGGAGGAGGAGGTCAGAGTGTGTGGAGGAGGAGGAGGAGGACAGAGTGTGAGGAGGAGGAGGAGGAGGTCAGAGTGTGAGGAGGAGGAGGAGGAGGTCAGAGTGTGAGGAGGAGGAGGAGGAGGTCAGAGTGTGAGGAGGAGGAGGTCAGAGTGTGAGGAGGAGGAGGAGGTCAGAGTGTGAGGAGGAGGAGGTCAGAGTGTGAGGAGGAGGAGGAGGTCAGAGTGTGAGGAGGAGGAGGAGGTCAGAGTGTGTGGAGGAGGGAGGTGGAGGTCAGAGTGTGTGGAGGAGGAGGAGGTCAGAGTGTGAGGAGGAGGAGGAGGAGGTCAGAGTGTGAGGAGGAGGAGGAGGAGGACAGAGTGTGTGGAGGAGGAGGAGGAGTTCAGAGTGTGAGGAGGAGGAGGAGGTCAGAGTGTGTGGAGGAGGAGGAGGAGGTCAGAGTGTGAGGAGGAGGAGGAGGGAGGTCAGAGTGTGAGGAGGAGGAGGAGGAGGTCAGAGTGTGTGCAGGAGGAGGAGGAGGTCAGAGTGTGTGGAGGAGGAGGAGGTCAGAGTGTGAGGAGGAGGAGGAGGAGTTCAGAGTGTGAGGAGGAGGAGGAGGAGGTCAGAGTGTGAGGAGGAGGAGGAGGAGGTCAGAGTGTGAGGTGGAGGAGGAGGAGGTCAGAGTGTGAGGAGGAGGAGGTCAGAGTGTGAGGAGGAGGAGGAGGTCAGAGTGTGAGGAGGAGGAGGTCAGAGTGTGAGGAGGAGGAGGAGGTCAGAGTGTGAGGAGGAGGAGGAGGAGGTCAGAGTGTGAGGAGGAGGAGGTCAGAGTGTGTGGAGGAGGAGGAGGAGGTCAGAGTGTGAGGAGGAGGAGGAGGAGGTCAGAGTGTGAGGAGGAGGAGGTCAGAGTGTGAGGAGGAGGAGGAGGACAGAGTGTGAGGAGGTCAGAGTGTGAGGAGGAGGAGGAGGAGGTCAGAGTGTGAGGAGGAGGAGGAGGTCAGAGTGTGAGGAGGAGGAGGTCAGAGTGTGAGGAGGAGGAGGAGGTCAGAGTGTGAGGAGGAGGAGGTCAGAGTGTGAGGAGGAGGAGGAGGTCAGAGTGTGAGGAGGAGGAGGTCAGAGTGTGAGGAGGAGGAGGTCAGAGTGTGAGGAGGAGGAGGTCAGAGTGTGAGGAGGAGGAGGAGGTCAGAGTGTGAGGAGGAGGAGGAGGAGGTCAGAGTGTGAGGAGGAGGAGGTCAGAGTGTGTGGAGGAGGAGGTCAGAGTGTGAGGAGGAGGAGGAGGAGGTCAGAGTGTGAGGAGGAGGAGGAGGAGGTCAGAGTGTGAGGAGGAGGAGGAGGAGGTCAGAGTGTGAGGAGGAGGAGGAGGAGGTCAGAGTGTGAGGAGGAGGAGGAGGAGGTCAGAGTGTGAGGAGGAGGAGGAGGAGGTCGGTGTTATACTAAAAATCCATTCTCACTGTTTTCAGGACAAATATTAATTTGTGATTAATTCATCACAAAGCCTCTAGTTAGATTATTTTTTTTAATCAAGTCCCTTCACTATAATATATATATATATATATATAATATATATATATATATATATATATATCCTTTAAGACTGTGACTTAAGACTATTAGTCAGTCCTTTAAGACTGACTAATAGGGGTGAGCGCGGGAAATGCCAGTGTTGCAGTGCAGATGTAGAAAGCATCAGTGTTACTCCCGTTGCCATGGCCACGCTGTCTCCTCCGGGCTAACGCTAGCATAGCTCCTAATGACAGCTGCGTCCGAAACAAGACAAACCCTCAGTCCTTCCTCTGTCTGAAACACGTGTCACGTGACTCCGTGTTTATTATTTACTTTTTAAAATCTATAAAGTGCCGTTCATTTGTATCAAGGTCAAAGAAGGAAAGATGGAGGTGTTTGAAGATACAGTAGCATTAGCTGCAACATCACAACAACAACAAAGTTTAGCTTTTGATATGAATAAAAAGGAGAATTATGATCCTTACCCGACCTCGTCTCCCACCAACGAGCTGCTCATGTCTGGGTTAGAGGAGGTGCAGGAGGAGGAGGCGCAGGAGGAGGAGGAGGACAGCAGCCGCAGAAGGTCACTGAGCTCCGGGAAAGAAGTGTGCGCAGTGAAGGAGCTGCTGCTGCGGGCTTTAAAGGCACACGGCCCGGCGTGAGCACAGAGGACACCAGCCTCTCATTGGTGGAGCACAGAGGGTGAGAGGCAGACCTGGAGCTGCGCCGTGGAGGCCGCGCTCACACGGCCTCCACCGCTTATGGTTCAGCACTTTAAAGCGGAGGAACGTAACTTTCACACCACAAATCATTTAACTATATAATAATCCATTTCTCTAGTTCCTGGCTCTGATTTCACATTATGTATTTTTGAGAAAGAGACCAGAGAGGATAGGGAGACCAGAGAGAGACCAGAGAAAGACCAGAGAGAGACCAGCTAGAGAGACCAGAGAGAGACCAGAGAGAGAGACCAGAGCGAGACCAGAGCGAGACCAGAGCGAGACCAGAGAGAGACCAGAGGGAGACCAGAGAGAGACCAGAGAGAGACCAGAGAGAGACCAGAGGGAGACCAGAGAGAGACCAGAGAGAAACCAGAGAGAGACCAGAGAGAGAGACCAGAGAAAGACCAGAGAGAGACCAGAGAGAGAGACCAGAGAAAGACCAGAGAGAAACCAGAGAGAGACCAGAGAAAGACCAGAGAGAAACCAGAGAAAGAGACCAGAGATAGAGACCAGATACAGAGACCAGAGAGAGACCAGAGAAGAGATCTCTCCGCTGCCCTTCACCACAATGTGAAACTCGGCTCTTTGGGACGTGTGACGTCACTATGGAGAGAGAGAGAGAGAGAGTAGGGACGTGTGCGTGTGGGCCTGAGGCTGCAGCTCCGCTTGAACCAGAATTATGCTGTGAGTGATTCTATTGGACAAGCGGGTCAGGGGGAAATCAGGAACAGATACTAGAACTTCTTACTAAATGTGTTTGACAAGTCTGTGGCTTTTAACAATAAAAGCTGGGGTCTGTAACTATCAGACCTGCTTAGCGTCTGCTTAGCCTGGGCGGCACGGTGGCTGAGTGGATAGCACTCTCGCCTCTCAGCAAGAAGGTCCTGGGTTCGAATCCCGGCCGGACCAGGGCCTTTCTGAGTGGAGTTTGCATGTTCTCCCCGTGTCTGCGTAGGTTTCCTCCGGGTACTCCGGTTTCCCCTACCACTAAAAAAAAAATATGTCCAATAGTTCTGGCATGTGCCTCCTGTACTGGCGACCCCGCTCCCATCTCTGTGTGGAGTGAGAGACAAATGCCCAAAATTAACAATAATGTCACAGCATACAAAGCATTCCAACCTGTCCAGTGCAGTTAGAGGCAGCGTCACACCGAGACCTCAGACCGTGACCTGGTTTTGGAAAAAGTCCACGCTGAGTTTGGTCGAGGGGAGACCGAAGCTCGGGTTGTTCTTCAACGTGGACGAGACATTGAGGCGCCTCTTCTCCTTCTTCCCCAGACGCATGTCGTTGAAATACGCGTTTTCATCCAAAATGTAAACTTTATCTGGGAGAGAGTGGAGCTCAGAGGACCGGCCAGACTCCACTGCAAAGTCCTGTAAGGCTGTCTGACCAGAGAAATGATCCAAAAAACAAAATTAAAGTAAATAAGTAAGTAATCATTTATATAGCACCTTTCACAGACCAAAGTCACAAAATGCTTTACAATTGTGGGCATTAGTCCTCTCAATCCACACAGAGAGTGTCTGAAGCAAATAAGACACATGTACGGAGGTTCAGATGGATGAATGTCCCCAGTTTTTAGACCCTTTACAGTTGAAAAATTATTTCTTTTTTATTAAAATATATTCCTGCTTTACTAGCGACACATGAAGAACTGTCCATTCATCCATTTTCCTGCTTTATCTGTTCCCAGGTCACAGGGGCAGCTGTCTAAGCAGAGATGCCCAGACTTTCCTCTCCACACACGCTTCCCCCAGCTCATCCCAGCTCATCTTGGGGAATCCCAAGGTGTTCCAGGGCCAGCTGAGAGACACATTCCCTCTAATATATAATATGATATTATTCATTTAATGTTTAATGTATTTTCTCATTAAAGTAAGTTTGTTTTTTACTGTGAGCCTGTTGAAAACAAACTCACTTGAAATAACTGATAATGTCTACAAAGATATTGGATTAATCGTTTAATCATCAAATAAAAGATGGTACACTGTGTTAGGTATTGGTTCAATAGGTTATATGCAATGTGCTTAGACTTTGAAATCCTTGCTCTAGTGTGTCTTGGGTCTTCACCTGGTCTCCTCCCAGTGAGACAAGAACAGAAGGCGTCCCCAGGCATCCCTTAGAGCATACAGTAGGTGTCAAAGTCAAGGCCCGGGGGCCAGATGCGGCCTGCACGACAATTTTTAGTGGTCCCTAACATTTGTATTATTAACTTAAGGGCGATGGCAATGGGCGACAAAGGAAGGTCATACATCATTTATTTTCTCAGGACACCAACCAAATTTAATATATTCTAACATTTTAATCCAATAACACATTATTAGAAGTTAAATAGGTCAATATAAAATGTGTTTAACTTTATATTTGATCCAGTTTTGGTTCAATCTAAAAAATAAACGCATTTTGTTTTCACAAAAATCAACAAGAAAATAACAGTGAAACTCACAACGTCACATTAGAATACCTTCCTAATGTAAAAAACTATGGTAAGAAAAGGAAATCTCTTCTATTGTTTCGGCCCCAACCAGTTCCTATTTTTTTATTTGGCCCCTGACCAAAAAGAGTGCGACACCCCTGCCTTAGAGATACCTCAGCCCCCTGAACTGGCTCCTCTCGAAATGGAGAAGCAGTGGGTCTATCGTGAGCTCCTCCCTGCGACTGAGCTCCACCCGTGCGACTGAGCTCCTCCTTGCGACTGAGCTCCACCCGTGCGACTGAGCTCCACCCGTGCGACTGAGCTCCACCCGTGCGACTGAGCTCCACCCGTCCGACTGAGCTCCTCTCTCTATCTCTGAGGGAGCGCCCACCCATTATGCGGAGGAAACTCATGCGGACCATGATTTTTCATGTATTTTTGGAAATTTGGAAAATAGAACAGATTTTATTTGGCGCTCCCAGAGCGCCAAACAAAATCCCGGAGCAAACAAATTTTGGTGTCACCAGTTTGTAAAAAAAAGTGAAATATGTTGACATTGACAATAAGAGTAGAGCAGGGTTCTATCACTGATGACATCACACAAGGTAGATTTCATATTAATTTTCACTTTTCTGTCTGTAAAAAGTTGATGATTAGTATGAAGAACATTGAAATGATGTGGTCTGACCTTGTGGAAGGGGTCCGTGTGCACCAGAGCGTGCGAGCGCAGGTGAGGGATGTTGAGAGCTGCAAACTGACCCTCCCACAGAGCTGCCCAGCGCCCATACGAGTCCACCACCGAGAGCCTGCAGCCAGGGGCCAGCGAGGCCTGTGTGGGGGCTGGAAGCTCCACTCCTGCTGCAGCTACAAACCAACACCAGCACATTCATGACAGCCAAGAGGTGCTTGTATTTCATTTATAGAAAAAAAGATTTGACGTTGCATCTTCTAATTGTTAAATTCTCTGATCCGTCATTATCAGACAATAAGTATCGACAGGGCGGAGCGGACCCCGACGCACAGCTAGATTATCCCGCTTATTAAACGGATTTGTACCAACCGAGCACACAAAATAAACTACAGTCCACTTTTATGAATGCTGAAAAGTTTATTTAATGACTGCAAATAAAATAGTTCCCAAAGGTTTTCCCATGGCAGGCAAGTAACAGTTAGGCTAGCAACTTCAAAACTACAACTCTACATGAAAACGGAACAAAGAATTCTGAACATCAGCGGTGAGTGACCCATATATGAGCTCAACCTAAATCCATAATTCGATCCTCTGCAAATGTGTATTAAAAGGTTATTTCATGTTAATGCTTACTTCCGGGTTTACCACTATCGCTTTTTGTCACATTAAAACAGTATTTTTGTCATGAAAACAGATAATTCTGAAAACCCCCGTGCATGTGTGTTAAGAATGTATATGTATAATGTATCCGATTGGCCGGACTACTTGCGGAGTAATCTACACATCTGAAATACAAGCAGAGAGTGCGTTATTGTTTTGAGAGGTCTGCTTGCATGACACTGTTGAGATGCCATGTTTACTCTATGAGGCTCCTTTTGTC
Organism: Knipowitschia caucasica; assembly: GCA_964034765.1. Taxonomy (NCBI): domain Eukaryota; kingdom Metazoa; phylum Chordata; class Actinopteri; order Gobiiformes; family Gobiidae; genus Knipowitschia; species Knipowitschia caucasica. The sequence goes on along the minus strand of OZ035824.1, from coordinate 241,928 downwards.
AGATACTGTAGATAAACGAAAGTCGACCTGTTGAAGTTCTGCTCCTCCTGCGGCTGCGACCCGGTGCTTTGTGAAGCTTGGGGGTTTCTGAACTCGGGGGCGACATTGCAGCATCCTGCCCAGTGAGAGGTGAGGGGCTCAGGCCACAGAGCAGCGTGGACAGGGTCAAAGCGTGAGGTCCAGAGCCGATGATCAAAACGTCAATCATCTGCCCAACAAGCCAGAAATGCATTAATTCATATAATTTCCTGCATTTATTTTGGCATAGCCATAAATCGCAAGAGCAGTCGTCTAAGAGGACTTTACAAAGTTGTGGATCCATTCAAAAACAGATCAGAGAATCAAATAGTTAGAACACAAGATCTGCAATAATAACACATAGGAACCATTGGTCCATAGGGAACCATTGTCCATAAATGTTAATGTGTTAATATTAATGTTAATGTCCTGGATCCCTGTCCCAAGACCCTCCTGCATCGACAAAGACCCACAAACAAAAGTAAAAAACAAATAAGTGAGTCACTTGAGAGGAGGCCGAGCAGTTTGTACAATGTGAGAAGTAGTTGTTTTTTGTATTATAATTTTACAGGAGCCCACACAGACATAGGGAGAGCATTGGACCCCACAACGATAGGGATGGAACTGAACCCAGCACCTTGCTAATTTTTGCAATGAAAATGTACTGACAATATTCACTGAGGCCCAAAATACATTGTATTTTTATTAATCAGTTATTGAACAATGGGTCAATGTAGTGATTATCATGACAAGCCTTGAAACAGCTTAAAAAAATCCAGTACTACTTCAGATCTGATTGAGTTTGTCTTCTGAGAGAGAGTGAATAGTTGCTTACCTCTCCGTCCATAGAACTCTCTTGTGGAGGGGCAGATTCTCGGACCATCTTCTCTTTGTTGGAAACTCAATAAATACGAATCCAGGGAGGAAACAGGGAAAAACCTGATTTCACCTGAAGATTTCAAACTAAGAACGAGACAACAGATTTAAATATCTCAAACCAGATTGAAACAGGACTACATGAGGGCCAGGAACAAGCTTGGACTGGGACCATGTCAGACGCTGTAATCTGAGGAGGGGGGGACACAGCCTCCTCTCGTGAAGCTGCAAATAGCCCGTGTACATCTGTGTATATTTAGCAACACCACGGCCGGCTCTAGTCAATAAGCCACAAAAGGTTCCCCGAGAATGTCTTAAATGATGACATATGATGAGGATTTAAAGAAGCCTAATTTAAGCACTACTGATTTTAACAATTTTAGACCCATTTCAAAACTTCCTTTTTTATCCAAAGTTTTTGAGAAAATTGTTTCAATTCAGATTTTAGATTTTATTAATGAGAACCACATCTTTGAGAAATTCCAATCAGGTTTTAAAGCACAACACAGTACAGAGACAGCCCTCCTTAGAGTTTTAAATGACCTTCTTTTAACCACAGACAGCGGAGGGTGCTCTATTTTAATTCTTTTAGACCTAAGCGCAGCCTTCGACACGATCGACCACAGGATTTTATTGGATCGCCTCAAAACGTGGGTTGGCATCAGAGATACTGCACTTGGTTGGTTTCATTCTTATCTTTTAGACAGAACCTTTGCGGTCACCATGGGTGATTTTACCTCCTCTACAGCCCCCATTACCTGTGGTGTGCCGCAAGGTTCTATTTTAGGTCCCATTTTATTTTCTATTTATATGCTCCCCCTAGGACACGCCATGGCCCGTCATAACGTGTCCTTCCACTGCTATGCGGACGACACACAGATCTACCTCCCGCTGAGACCAAACGACCCTGGAAGTCTGGCTGCTGTGGTCGACTGTTTTAACGATGTGAACCGTTGGATGGCCCACAACTTTTTACAGCTCAACACCTCCAAATCTGAAGTCCTCCTCATCAACCCGCCTCCATCTATATCCCACATCTAAACCCACCTCGGCCCCCTTTCCTCAAACATCACTCCCTCCGCCCGTAACCTTGGTGTCATTTTTGATTCTCACCTCACTTTCCGCTCCTACATCAATAAAACCACCCAAACCTGCTTCTATCACCTCTGCACAATCTCAAAGATTAAAAATATCCTCACTCCTCCTGATCTCCATAAAGTCGTCAACGCCCTCATCTTCTCCCGCCTCGACTACTGCAACTCCCTCCTCTCCGGTCTCAACGCTAAATCCCTCTCCCGCCTCCAACTGGTCCAGAAGGCAGCAGCCAGACTTCTCACTGGTTTTAACAGAAGGGAGCACATCACCCCTGTTTTAGCGTCTCTCCACTGGCTCCCTGTGCGTTTTAGAATTGATTTTAAGATTTTACTGATTACTTTTAAAGCTCGTTTAGGTCTGGCACCAAGCTATATTTCTGAACTTTTAACCCCATACGAGCCCCACCGCAGCCTTAGATCCTCGGGCAGGTCCCTGTTGACTGTTCCAAGGTCGAGGCTCCGGACGAAAGGTGACCGAGCCTTCTCTGTCCGGGCTCCTCGGCTTTGGAACCACCTGCCCGAGGAGATAAGGCTAGCACCATCAGTATCCTCTTTTAAAACACTTCTTAAAACCCACTTTTATCAAACAGCTTTTAGCTGTTAGTTTTAAACTTCCGATGCTGTATTTTATTGTCTGCTTTGTCTTTGTTGAGTCTCTTTTGTGTTTTGCTTTGTTTGCTTTGTGTTTCTGTATCTAATTATTTTGACCTTGCATTATGACTGCTTTTATTGTTTATCATGGTGACTGTGCAGCGCTTTGTAAACACTGTTGTTAAAAGTGCTATACAAATAAAGATCATTATATTATTATTATTATTATTATATGTTAGACCAACAGCTGGATCTGAAACTTTTTTTGACAATGCAAAGTCGTTCTCCTCAAAGTGTATCATATAGAAAATCAGTCAATTACAGCTCAATCACAAAATGAGCTTGTTCTCTCTACAACTGGTCTCAGCCATAGGTCAGAAACATGTGTGAAGATCCAGACCACAGAGAAGCAGAGACCTCAGTCCAATGAGCTGTTGAATACGTCCAACACTGTGGACGTGCTTGTGACCACGAGTACAGCTTTATTCAACACCGAGCCACGCTCCTCTAGCCTGGCTCTTGCCAGACCCTTGTAGTTCCGCCATACTCCACCAGAGGTATTTCGCTACACGCAAAAGGGTCTGGGATCAAGTGCATACCAAACTCGTTCAGCAGATCAGAAAATAATCGAACAATCAGGATCGCCGGTGTTACGTCGGAACGGCATGTAGATGGCGGACCGTGAATTGCTTTAAAAGTTGAAATACGAACGAATTAAGACACGAATGTCACTTTTAATGCAATTTGAGGCGAGATGTTGATGGTTCCGTTTTGTCACATGTGGGTTTTAAGAGTCAAAGTTTTGTGCAAAGTTTAGTTTAAGCAGTCAACTGCGCCTGTGAAACCACAAAGCTAATGTTTTCATAGCAGTCCGCGGCTGCTGACGTAGGCTGATGACGCGTCCTGTGGCAACTCTACACTCTTAAACTGGTCTGTCGGGTTGATAATGGAAGTAATACATTTCATTCAATACATGTATCGTACTGTATTTAATATGATTAACAATAGTGTGTTCAAACAAAATATTCAATTAGATTGATTTTTTTCCCCATTTTCCATTATCAACCCGACAGACCAGTTGTGAGCTGTAGAGTGGCCACAGGACGCGTCATCAGCCTACGTCAGCAGCCGCGGACTGCTATCAAAACATTAGCATTTTGGTTTCACAAGCGCAGTTGACTGCTTAAACTAAACTTTACACGAAACTTTGACTCTTAAAACCCACATATGACAACACGGAATCATCAACATCTCGCCTCAAATTGCATTAAAAGTGACATTCGTGTCTTAATTTGTTCGTATTTTAACTTTTAAAGAAATTCACGGTCCGCCATCTTGGTATGCTTCGGCTGCCGTGAGACGCGCATGCGCAGGTTTGCATTACATCATAAACAGCTGAGGCAGTGCATCTCTTCAAGGCAGAGTATCTCGCCGTTACACCGGTCTGGCCTAGTCCAGTTTTGTGTCTCAGGCCTGGTTCCGATAAGAGACACACTGTTCCTGAAAATGATACTTTTATCATTTTTTACTTTTCCACTAAATCCAGGCTTAATATTGCACAAAGACATTTTATGCAAACACCTACTGATAATCATTAGTATACAACATTTTAATTCTACAACAACAGCCACAGTTGATAAGAATCAAAGATTTCCATTGGATTCCATAGAGAATGCATGTACAAAAACAAAATTTCTTAAAATATATAAAAAGTAAGCATTGCGAAAGTATTCGGCCCCCTTGAACCTTTCAACATTTCGCCACATTTCAGGCTTCAAACATAAAGATATACAATTTTATTTTTTGTCATGAATCAACAAAAGTGGAAGTGGAACAAAATTTATTGGATAATTTAAACTTTTTTAACAAATAAAAAACTGAAAAGTGGGGCGTGCAATATTATTTGGCCCCTTTACTTTCAGTGCAGCAAACTCACTCCAGAAGTTCAGTGAGGATCTTTGAATGATCCAATGTTGTCCTAAATGACTGATGATGATAAATAGAATGCACCTGTGTGTAATCAAGTCTCCGTATAAATGCACCTGCTCTTTGATAGTCTCAGGGTTCTGTTTAAAGCGCAGAGAGAACCATGAAGACAAAGGAACACACCAGGCAGGTCCGAGATACTGTTGTGGAGAAGTTTAAAGCCGGATTTGGATACAAAAAGATTTCCCAAGCTTTAACAATCTCAAGGAGCACTGTGCAAGCAATTATATTGAAATGGAAGGAGTATCAGACCACTACAAATCTACCAAGACCCAGCCGTCCCTCCAAACTTTCATCTCAAACAAGGAGAAGACTGATCAGAGATGCAGCCAAGAGGCCCATGATCGCTCTGGATGAACTGCAGATAACTACAGCTGAGGTGGGAGAGTCTGTCCATAGGACAACAATCAGTTGTGCACTGCACAAATCTGGCCTTTATGGAAGAGTGGCAAGAAGAAAGCCATTTCTCAAAGATATCCATAAAAAGTCTCGTTTAAAGTTTGCCACAAGCCACCTGGGAGACACACCAAACATGTGGAAGAAGGTGCTCTGGTCAGATGAAACCAAAATCGAACTTTTTGGCCACAATGCAAAACGATATGTTTGGCGTAAAAGCAACACAGCTCATCACCCTGAACACACCATCCCCACTGTCAAACATGGTAGTGGCAGCATCATGGTTTGGGCCTGCTTTTCTTCAGCAGGGACAGGGAAGATGGCTAAAATTGGTGGGAAGATGGATGGAGCCAAATACAGGACCATTCTGGAAGAAAACCTGGTGAAGGCGTTGCCAAACTTATTCCCATCACCTGTGGCTCCACCCAAGAGGTTGGGAAATGCAAGTGAGGCTTTGCTTCACATCCTTGAGGAAAGAAAACGCAAAGCCATATGGATTTTTAAATAATTTAACCATTCATTACTAAAGATATTTTTCTTTTTGTGTGTGTCAGCCTTCAGACGACCCCGACACCTTTCTACAAGCAAGAACACTCTCCAGCCCGGTCATAATTGTCTGTTAAACCAACTGCATACTGGCTATTTGGTCCATGCCTGTGTTGACTTTCCCAAAAGAGGATATTGATACCAGCGTAATGTATTTTTGTTTTCTTTTTTTTTGCCTTAAATGTTGTTTTTAGGTGGCTCTTGTAGTTGCGCTGTGTTTGAGTGCGTTAACAAATTAATCTGACGAGTTTTTACATATACTGTATTACCATTTCCAGTCACAGTACAGTCAGTAAAGGAATAAAAACGATTTGGTTTTACCCTAGAATTTTACTCTTTCTACTTTAGAGAAAATGTTGATGAAAAGCAATAAGGACATTGTTAAGAAATGCATGAATGTTATTTTCATAGTACCCAGTCTAATAAATGTTTTTCAGGTGGTTTACAGTGGCATTGTATACTAAATTGAGTGCTTGTTTACTAGAATAAATAAATCTTAAATTGCTTGTATTATCAAGGAAAATATAATAGTTATCAGTGCATGTTACCTAACATAGACCCTGATAATATCCGAATATAAGCATATTTTCCCATATATCAAGGAAATTATTCTTGAATTTGGTTTACTTGTCTACACAAATGTACTTGTTTTAAGTGTGGCTTTACTGACTTTAAGGTATATTTACTTACATGAAACCTTATTTGAAGATGATGGCACTAGCATATGCTGATTTTAAGCACATAGTCCAACATATTGAGTAAATAATGCTTAAATATTTTTCTTAAAATAAGCCAAATCTACTTGTTTTAAGAAATCCCTGGGTTTTTCGGGCTAGATAAATTCACTTGTTTTTTAAAATCTTGTCAAGTCAAATCTTCCTGTTCTATTGGCAGATAATTGTGCTCATTTTAAGTAATATATTGCTCAATATATTACTTTTTGTTCTCATTTTTTGAAGATGACTTTTTGCAGTGCAGCAGGAGAACCAGCACTTTGAGGACAGTTGAATAGCCTTTCTCTAATCTGTTGTTAGAAAATTGACAATTGACCAAAGGGACAAAATCCCCAGGGAAATGTGCTGTTGTGTGGAGTATACAACATTTTAATTAAACTAACAAAAAATAAACATTTGTGATTACAGTCGGGCTGGGAGTAACAGCTCCCGTCAGAGGTGGTGCTGTTGTTCAAGGCGCGAGGAGACAGCTCCTGTGTTGGTCAGAATGCTGCTGTGCCGCTCATCAAATGGTTCGAGCTGAAAAATCAGATCATCATCGTCATGGAGAAGCCCAAGGAGTGCATGAACCTGCGGGAGTTACTAAACCAACTGGATGTGGAAATCTCTGAGGATGTGGCCAAGGTACACCTCATTTACATCAAGTAGTAAAAATGCATGACATGCTACGCACTTTATATAGTATTAAGAAGTGGACTTCTCAAATTGTGAAAGCCTGGTCTTGTCAGAATGCAGAAACTAAGAAATATGTTTCTTGTTGGCTACTGGGAGAGTGCCAAAAAGCCATTGCAAACATTGATATCACAAATTAATTTAGCTTATCCAGAAACTAGAAGACTAGAACTTGGCCTTTTTGGACTAAACTGAGCACAATCCTGGATCCAGCCACGAATAGTGTAGCTGCTGTATGAGAGCACTAAAAAAGGTCTCGTTATGATTCTCAAATCATTAACGACAAAAAAGGGAATAGAACCAGGATTTTTATCTTTGTAAATAAGGTGTTGGTTATAGATTTGTTGTTGACAAAACTCTTGTCTATTCAGCTGTTATGATCCCAGCTGGATTCGTCAGGGAGTCAGGGAGAGTGGGAGAGGTTGCAGTACCACTTTTGTCCAGATTTTTACATACTGCTCCTTTTAGAGAATATAAATGCATTCTTAAAGTATAATTTCTTATTTTAGCAACATTAACCTATTTGTTTTTGGATTGATTTGGAAGAAGACCTGTGCTGTTTTACTTCATAACATTCCAGTGGTGTTACGGGCAACGACCTATTGTGCCGGTTGTGCACTAGATGGCGCTCCCGTTGCCCTTTGTGTTTGTGTGTGCGCCTTCGTGTTCTGTACAGGTGATCTGTGCGCGCAATCTATTGGAGGAACCTCGAGAGTGGGCGTGACCGGTCTGACACCTGAGTTGCTGTAGTGGGAGAAGCATGCAGATGTCCTCGAATCAGTGTATCATTCGTTCTTTTGATTTTCTAAATAAAACCAACATTGTCATTTGTCAACTTCAGTCTCTCTCCCTACTTCCTTCAGACAAGGTCAGAAATTTGGGGGTAATACTGGACTCAGACCTAAATTTCAATAGCCACATAAAATCAATAACATCAACAGCTTTTTACCATCTGAAGAACATTGCCAAAGTTAGAAATATAGTGTCCAGGGCAGACTTGGAGATTCTTGTCCATGCATTTGTCTCCAGCAGGCTAGACTACTGCAATGGCCTGCTTACAGGTCTGTCCAAACAGACCTGTAAGCAGCTGCAGTACATCCAAAATGCAGCAGCTAGAGTTCTGACAGGAACCAGGAAGTATGACCATATTAGTCCGGTCCTCAGGTCTCTGCACTGGCTTCCTGTGGCTCAAAGAATAGATTTTAAAACAGCTCTGCTTGTGTACAAGTCTCTCCATGGCTTTGCACCAAAATACATTAGTGACATGTTGGTGTCATATGAACCAGCCCGGACTCTGAGGAGCACAGGGACTGGCCTCCTGCTGGTGCCCAGAGTGAGAACCAAACATGGGGAGGCTGCGTTTCAGATCCATGCAGCTAAGATCTGGAACAATCTCCCTGAAAATGTGAGGGAGGCGTCTACTCTGTCAATGTTCAAATCCAGGTTAAAGACTGTTCTGTTTGCCTGTGCATACAACTGAAGGATTTTATCTCCATTTCTAATGCACTGCTGTCATTTATTTATTTATTTTTTTAAATTTCTTGTATAATTTTGAAAGTTTTAATGGTTTTATTCTTTTGTGTGATTTTAATGTTTTAATTGTGTTTTAATCTTTTGTGTGATTTTAATGTTTTAATTGTGTTTTAATCTTTTGTGTGATTTTAATGTTTTAATTGTGATTCTGGTGTTTGTTTTATGTGATGATTTGTGATGTGGACTGTGAAGCGCTTTGTGTTGCCCTGTGTATGAAAGGCGCTCTACAAATAAACTTTGATTGATTGATTGAAAAAACGAATAACGAGGGATGTTTTTGATTCCCAATATTTGAATTTAATGCAAAATTGAAATATCGGTTTGTTTTTGGTTTTCTGTGGATCCAATTAAAACGAAAATGCAGTAAACCAATAATGATCGTCTAAATTACTGTTTGCGAATTCCATTTGAAACACAAGAATCCCCCGGAAGTGATTCGCAAGTGCGCACCCCGCAGGTAAACAGTGGAGTAGCGGTGGAGATGAACTAAATGATGGGTGCGTTGGAAGACTTTGCAGATACACCGATAGAATGCTTCTAAAACATTCAAACATATGCAGAAATATCAACCACGTTACACCGACTAGGTTTGTCCAAAGGTCAAGTCATCAGCTGAGTCATGTCCCTTCTTTTTGATACAGTGGTTAATCACGAAAGCAAACTTTTTGAAGTGGCGTTATTTCATCGTATAGGGCTCACAGAAAGGTATTCTGAGTAAATGTATTCATTAAACATGGATCATGTTCCTGCCCAATTCCTGCCCTTTTTTTTTACATATCAGCCGCCTTAAAACTATTGCTGCTCCATCTCTTTTTCCTTGAATAATTGTATTGCAACATTCAAGAGGGATTCTGTCTCCCGAGGCTCAGGAATCACAGCTTGTTGTGTTTTGGCAAATTAAGAAGGCCAAAGACTAAATTCATCATGTATGTAAATCTTCTGTGTGTCTGTTCCAGTGTAAATATTTTTGATTAGTTTGTTCCCAAATTAAAACACTTGGACACAATTCTGTACATTTTTTTTCTAAATTGTGTTGAATCGCAATGGAAAACCCGTTAAAACAAATACTAAACTATTAGTGGATTATGTATCAATAGATTTATGAATTAGGAAATGACATTCTTAACTAAACAAGACTGTAAAATGACAAGTTGTGTATTTGAATGTACCTTTACAGAACAACTTACACCTCAGACTTCCTTTCAGCAGCAACATGGGTCCAATTTTATTTAGACTTTACTAAGGACTTACATGCAAGAACAGGATCCAGAGCTAAGAATGAAAGAACAATACAAAAAAAAAGCTGTGTTAAAAAGACACATAATCACATATTTACAGCAAGTCACACATACAAAGAAGCCAGTGACTCCAAAGTTTAGAAGTGAACCTGACTGAGCTAATGTAAGGGCAAACCAGGGACTGTACAATACTATTAGGTACCATCATGACTCTACACATGACTGATAGTAGCAGTGACGCAGGAAAGGAGCGCACACTGCTCTCAGCAAACATCTGACTGGACGACTGTGTCTGGGTTTTTCAGCAGCATCCTCACTGAGTCATAGGAAACTGTTCACCTCTGCAGACTGACTGCTTGTAGCTCCGCCACAGTTGGTCTGTGAATAAAGGAGCCCAAAAAGACTGGAACAAGGAGGTTTTTACATTCACAGAGCACATGTTAGACTTCATAACCAGCATGTTAGACTGACCACATGTTAGACTTCCTAACCAGCATGTTAGATTGAACACATGTTAGACTTCCTAACCAGCATGTTAGATTGACCACATGTTAGACTTCATAACCAGCATGTTAGACAGAACACATGTTAGACTTCCTAACCAGCATGTTAGACAGAACACATGTTAGACTTCCTAACCAGCATGTTAGACTGAACACATGTTAGACTTCCTAACCAGCATGTTAGACAGAACACATGTTAGACTTCCTAACCAGCATGTTAGATTGACCACATGTTAGACTTCATAACCAGCATGTTAGATTGACCACATGTTAGACTTCCTAACCAGCATGTTAGATTGACCACATGTTAGACTTCCTAACCAGCATGTTAGATTGACCACATGTTAGACTTCCTAACCAGCATGTTAGATTGACCACATGTTAGACTTCATAACCAGCATGTTAGATTGACCACATGTTAGACTTCATAACCAGCATGTTAGACAGAACACATGTTAGACTTCCTAACCAGCATGTTAGGCTGACCACATGTTAGACTTCATAACCAGCATGTTAGATTGACCACATGTTAGACTTCATAACCAGCATGTTAGATTGACCACATGTTAGACTTCATAACCAGCATGTTAGACTGACCACATGTTAGACTTCATAACCAGCATGTTAGACAGAACACATGTTAGACTTCCTAACCAGCATGTTAGATTGACCACATGTTAGACTTCATAACCAGCATGTTAGATTGACCACATGTTAGACTTCATAACCAGCATGTTAGACTGACCACATGTTAGACTTCATAACCAGCATGTTAGACAGAACACATGTTAGACTTCCTAACCAGCATGTTAGATTGACCACATGTTAGACTTCATAACCAGCATGTTAGATTGACCACATGTTAGACTTCATAACCAGCATGTTAGACAGAACACATGTTAGACTTCATAACCAGCATGTTAGATTGAACACATGTTAGACTTCATAACCAGCATGTTAGACAGAACACATGTTAGACTTCATAACCAGCATGTTAGATTGACCACATGTTAGACTTCATAACCAGCATGTTAGATTGAACACATGTTAGACTTCCTAACCAGCATGTTAGACTGAACACATGTTAGACTTCCTAACCAGCATGTTAGATTGACCACATGTTAGACTTCATAACCAGCATGTTAGATTGACCACATGTTAGACTTCCTAACCAGCATGTTAGACAGACCACATGTTAGACTTCATAACCAGCATGTTAGATTGACCACATGTTAGACTTCATAACCAGCATGTTAGATTGAACACATGTTAGACTTCCTAACCAGCATGTTAGATTGACCACATGTTAGACTTCCTAACCAGCATGTTAGATTGAACACATGTTAGACTTCCTAACCAGCATGTTAGATTGACCACACAGTTTACATCTCTATCTGTGAGGTCAGTGCGTGTGTAATGCCCATTAAGACCAGGACAACTGGATTTAAGAACAGTTTTTACACTTTCAAATGTGACAGAACATAATGGACACTGATGAGTACGTGCTTTTTCATGCAATGATTCTAATTTTGTAACATACATTTACAATGATAAACACGAGTTGAAAGTTTAAAATGTAAAGGAACAAAAAGGAGATTTGTAGATCAGTTATTATTAATTTTATTGCATTGACATAAACACATCCATCTTTGGAGATCACTGGTACAGGCCAGGACCAGCTGGAGAGCTTTGCAGATCACTGGTACAGGCCAGGACCAGCTGGAGAGCTTTGCAGATCACTGGTACAGGCCAGGACCAGCTGGAGAGCTTTGCAGATCACTGGTACAGGCCAAGGCTGGGAGTAGTGTGAAGTCTGAAACCTTTACCTGCTGCACACCCTGTGAGATCTAAAGCAGGAAAGTGGGTTTAGAACAGACATATAATTATTACTTGTTATAACTTAACTATCTTATAAAGTCAGCAGAAGAAAAATAATAACCACCAAACAGAAAGATGCTATGCTAGTCTTCTATCAGGACAGGAACTCAAGCTGAACATGAGCCCAGCGGCTTTGACTGTTTCAAACCTGCTGTCTTTCTGACTGTTTCCAACCTGCAGGATTTCTGACTGTTTCAAACCTGCAGTCTTTCTGACTGTTTCAAACCTGCAGTCTTTCTGACTGTTTCAAACCTGCAGTCTTTCTGACTGTTTCACACCTGCAGTCTTTCTGACTGTTTCACACCTGCAGTCTTTCTGACTGTTTCAAACCTGCAGTCTTTCTGACTGTTTGAAACCTGCAGTCTTTCTGACTGTTTGAAACCTGCAGTCTTTCTGACTGTTTGAAACCTGCAGTCTTTCTGACTGTTTGAAACCTGCAGTCTTTCTGACTGTTTGAAACCTGCAGTCTTTCTGACTGTTTGAAACCTGCAGTCTTACTGACTGTTTCAAACCTGCAGTCTTTCTGACTGTTTCAAACCTGCAGTCTTTCTGACTGTTTCAAACCTGCAGTCTTTCTGACTGTTTCACACCTGCAGTCTTTCTGACTGTTTCAAACCTGCAGTCTTTCTGACTGTTTCAAACCTGCAGTCTTTCTGACTGTTTCAAACCTGCAGTCTTTCTGACTGTTTCACACCTGCAGTCTTTCTGACTGTTTCAAACCTGCAGTCTTTCTGACTGTTTCACACCTGCAGTCTTTCTGACTGTTTCAAACCTGCAGTCTTTCTGACTGTTTCAAACCTGCAGTCTTTCTGACTGTTTGAAACCTGCAGTCTTTCTGACTGTTTCAAACCTGCAGTCTTTCTGACTGTTTCAAACCTGCAGTCTTTCTGACTGTTTCACACCTGCAGTCTTTCTGACTGTTTGAAACCTGCAGTCTTTCTGACTGTTTCAAACCTGCAGTCTTTCTGACTGTTTCAAACCTGCAGTCTTTCTGACTGTTTCAAACCTGCAGTCTTTCTGACTGTTTCAAACCTGCAGTCTTTCTGACTGTTTCACACCTGCAGTCTTTCTGACTGTTTCACACCTGCAGTCTTTCTGACTGTTTCACACCTGCAGTCTTTCTGACTGTTTCAAACCTGCAGTCTTTCTGACTGTTTCAAACCTGCAGTCTTTCTGACTGTTTGAAACCTGCAGTCTTTCTGACTGTTTCAAACCTGCAGTCTTTCTGACTGTTTCAAACCTGCAGTCTTTCTGACTGTTTCACACCTGCAGTCTTTCTGACTGTTTGAAACCTGCAGTCTTTCTGACTGTTTGAAACCTGCAGTCTTTCTGACTGTTTCAAACCTGCAGTCTTTCTGACTGTTTGAAACCTGCAGTCTTTCTGACTGTTTGAAACCTGCAGTCTTTCTGACTGGTTCACACCTGCAGTCTTTCTGACTGTTTCAAACCTGCAGTCTTTCTGACTGTTTCAAACCTGCAGTCTTTCTGACTGTTTCACACCTGCAGTCTTTCTGACTGTTTCAAACCTGCAGTCTTTCTGACTGTTTGAAACCTGCAGTCTTTCTGACTGTTTGAAACCTGCAGTCTTTCTGACTGTTTGAAACCTGCAGTCTTTCTGACTGTTTGAAACCTGCAGTCTTTCTGACTGTTTCACACCTGCAGTCTTTCTGACTGTTTCAAACCTGCAGTCTTTCTGACTGTTTGAAACCTGCAGTCTTTCTGACTGTTTCACACCTGCAGTCTTTCTGACTGTTTCAAACCTGCAGTCTTTCTGACTGTTTCAAACCTGCAGTCTTTCTGACTGTTTCACACCTGCAGTCTTTCTGACTGTTTCACACCTGCAGTCTTTCTGACTGTTTCACACCTGCAGTCTTTCTGACTGTTTCACACCTGCAGTCTTTCTGACTGTTTCACACCTGCAGTCTTTCTGACTGTTTGAAACCTGCAGTCTTTCTGACTGTTTGAAACCTGCAGTCTTTCTGACTGTTTGAAACCTGCAGTCTTTCTGACTGTTTGAAACCTGCAGTCTTTCTGACTGTTTGAAACCTGCAGTCTTTCTGACTGTTTGAAACCTGCAGTCTTTCTGACTGTTTGAAACCTGCAGTCTTTCTGACTGTTTGAAACCTGCAGTCTTTCTGACTGTTTCAAACCTGCAGTCTTTCTGACTGTTTCAAACCTGCAGTCTTTCTGACTGTTTCAAACCTGCAGTCTTTCTGACTGTTTCAAACCTGCAGTCTTTCTGACTGTTTCACACCTGCAGTCTTTCTGACTGTTTCACACCTGCAGTCTTTCTGACTGTTTCAACCTGCAGTCTTTCTGACTGTTTCAAACCTGCAGTCTTTCTGACTGTTTGAAACCTGCAGTCTTTCTGACTGTTTGAAACCTGCAGTCTTTCTGACTGTTTGAAACCTGCAGTCTTTCTGACTGTTTGAAACCTGCAGTCTTTCTGACTGTTTCAAACCTGCAGTCTTTCTGACTGTTTCACACCTGCAGTCTTTCTGACTGTTTCAAACCTGCAGTCTTTCTGACTGTTTGAAACCTGCAGTCTTTCTGACTGTTTGAAACCTGCAGTCTTTCTGACTGTTTGAAACCTGCAGTCTTTCTGACTGTTTGAAACCTGCAGTCTTTCTGACTGTTTGAAACCTGCAGTCTTTCTGACTGTTTGAAACCTGCAGTCTTTCTGACTGTTTCACACCTGCAGTCTTTCTGACTGTTTCACACCTGCAGTCTTTCTGACTGTTTCAAACCTGCAGTCTTTCTGACTGTTTGAAACCTGCAGTCTTTCTGACTGTTTGAAACCTGCAGTCTTTCTGACTGTTTGAAACCTGCAGTCTTTCTGACTGTTTGAAACCTGCAGTCTTTCTGACTGTTTGAAACCTGCAGTCTTTCTGACTGTTTGAAACCTGCAGTCTTTCTGACTGTTTCAAACCTGCAGTCTTTCTGACTGTTTCAAACCTGCAGTCTTTCTGACTGTTTCAAACCTGCAGTCTTTCTGACTGTTTCAAACCTGCAGTCTTTCTGACTGTTTCACACCTGCAGTCTTTCTGACTGTTTCACACCTGCAGTCTTTCTGACTGTTTCAAACCTGCAGTCTTTCTGACTGTTTCAAACCTGCAGTCTTTCTGACTGTTTCAAACCTGCAGTCTTTCTGACTGTTTCAAACCTGCAGTCTTTCTGACTGTTTCAAACCTGCAGTCTTTCTGACTGTTTCAAACCTGCAGTCTTTCTGACTGTTTCAAACCTGCAGTCTTTCTGACTGTTTGAAACCTGCAGTCTTTCTGACTGTTTGAAACCTGCAGTCTTTCTGACTGTTTGAAACCTGCAGTCTTTCTGACTGTTTGAAACCTGCAGTCTTTCTGACTGTTTGAAACCTGCAGTCTTTCTGACTGTTTGAAACCTGCAGTCTTTCTGACTGTTTCAAACCTGCAGTCTTTCTGACTGTTTGAAACTGGCAGTCTGAGGGCTCCTCGTTTCTCTTCATAAGCCTGAAGCATCTAGCTCAAACCACTGTCCCTCGACAATAATTGAGAATGAAGCAGAAACAAAGCACAATTGAATGGTTAAGGTACATCTAGCATCATCTTTTATTTACTAAAATTTAGCATGATTACTTTCACCAATACACAAACAAATCATGTTCTTATATAATATGAAAGTCTATAACATACACATGTAACAAATGCTTTATTATTATAAAAAAGTAAGTGTTTCATGTGTGTGCTTAAGCTAAATGTGTCGTAGCTAATGCTAACTTAGCTGTTAGCGCTAGTTGCTAAGTTATGTCTTACCTTGACACTTGTGTATATATTTTTCATCGAAGAAGCCCTTCTCTCGTATGTATGTATGTATGTATGTATGTATGTATGTATGTATGTATGTATGCATGCATGTATGCATGTATGCATGCATGCATGCATGTATGTATGCATGCATGTATGCATGTATGCATGTATGCATGTATGCATGTATGCATGTATGCATGTATGCATGTATGCATGTATGCATGCATGCATGCATGCATGCATCCATGCCGGTGAGTGTATATCTGACACAGACATTTGACACAGAGACCATGTGAGTTGTGTGGCTCTACATCAGTTCTCTGTACTCTCTACACTTTTCCATGGACGACACAGAGACAGCATCATTCATGTCCCTGTGCTCTGCTGGTGTGTACACAGCCACGTCCCTGTGCTCTGCTGGTGTGTACACAGCCACGTCCCTGTGCTCTGCTGGTGTGTACACAGCCACGTCCCTGTGCTCTGCTGGTGTGTACACAGCCACGTCCCTGTGCTCTGCTGGTGTGTACACAGCCACGTCCCTGTGCTCTGCGGGTGTGAATCTGTCATGTTTTTCTTTTCAGGAAACTTTTTGTTGGAGGTTTGGACTGGAGTACCACTCAAGGTAAGAGACCAGCGAGAGAGCGACCAGAAAAAGAGAGAGAGGCCAGCGAGAGAGAGAGAGACCAGAAAGAGAGAGAGAGGCCAGCGAGAGAGAGAGAGACCAGCGAGAGAGAGACCAGAAAGAGGGAGAGAGACCAGCGAGAGAGAGACCAGAAAGAGAGAGAGAGACCAACAAGAGAGAGACCAGCAAGAGAGAGAGGCCAGCGAGAGAGGCCAGCGAGAGAGGCCAGCGAGAGAGAGAGACCAGCGAGAGAGAGAGACCAGCAAGAGAGAGAGAGGCCAGCGAGAGAGAGAGAGGCCAGCGAGAGAGAGGCCAGCGAGAGAGAGAGAGGCCAGCGAGAGAGAGAGACCAGCGAGAGAGAGAGACCAGCAAGAGAGAGAGAGAGAGAGACCAGAGAGAGAGAGAGAGACCAGAGAGAGAGAGAGACCAGAGAGAGAGAGAGGCCAGCGAGAGAGAGAGGCCAGCGAGAGAGAGAGGCCAGCGAGAGAGAGAGGCCAGAGAGAGAGGCCAGCGAGAGAGGCCAGCGAGAGAGAGAGAGAGAGAGAGAGCAGAGAGAGAGAGAGCCAGCGAGAGAGAGAGAGGCCAGCGAGAGAGAGAGAGGCCAGCGAGAGAGAGAGAGGCCAGCGAGAGAGAGAGAGGCCAGCGAGAGAGAGAGACCAGCAAGAGAGAGAGAGAGAGAGACCAGAGAGAGAGAGAGAGACCAGAGAGAGAGAGAGAGGCCAGAGAGAGAGAGAGACCAGAGAGAGAGAGAGGCCAGAGAGAGAGGCCAGCGAGAGAGAGAGGCCAGAGAGAGAGGCCAGAGAGAGAGAGGCCAGAGAGAGAGAGACCAGCAAGAGAGAGAGGGGCCAGCGAGAGAGAGAGGGGCCAGCGAGAGAGAGAGGCCAGCGAGAGATAGAGGCCAGCGAGAGAGAGAGAGGCCAGAGAGAGAGAGACCAGTGAGAGAGAGAGGCCAGAGAGAGAGAGGCCAGAGAGAGAGGCCAGAGAGAGAGAGACCAGCAAGAGAGAGAGAGGCCAGCGAGAGAGAGAGGCCAGAGAGAGAGAGAGGCCAGAGAGAGGGAGAGAGACCAGAGAGAGAGAGAGAGGCCAGAGAGAGAGAGAGAGGCCAGAGAGAGAGAGAGAGAGGCCAGAGAGAGAGAGAGAGGCCAGAGAGAGAGAGAGAGACCAGAGAGAGAGAGAGAGGCCAGTGAGAGAGAGAGAGGCTAGAGAGAGAGAGGCCAGAGAGAGAGAGGCCAGAGAGAGAGAGACCAGAGAGAGAGAGAGAGAGACCAGAGAGAGAGAGAGAGAGGCCAGAGAGAGAGAGGCCCGCGAGAGAGAGAGAGACCAGAAAAAGAGAGAGAGGCCAGCGAGAGAGAGAGAGGCCAGCGAGAGAGAGAGAGGCCAGCGAGAGAGAGAGAGACCAGAAAGAGAGAGAGAGGCCAGCGAGAGAGAGAGAGACCAGCAAGAGAGAGAGAGACCAGCAAGAGAGAGAGAGACCAGCGAGAGAGAGAGAGACCAGCGAGAGAGAGACCAGAAAGAGGGAGAGAGGCCAGCGAGAGAGACCAGAAAGAGAGAGAGAGGCCAGCGAGAGAGAGAGAGACCAACAAGAGAGAGAGACCAACAAGAGAGAGAGACCAGCAAGAGAGAGAGGCCAGAGAGAGAGAGAGGCCAGAGAGAGAGAGGCCCGCGAGAGAGAGAGAGGCCAGCGAGAGAGAGGCCAGCGAGAGAGAGAGAGGCCAGCGAGAGAGAGAGAGGCCAGCGAGAGAGAGAGGCCAGCGAGAGAGAGAGGCCAGCGAGAGAGAGAGGCCAGCGAGAGAGAGGCCAGCGAGAGAGAGGCCAGAGAGAGAGAGGCCAGCGAGAGAGAGAGAGGCCAGCGAGAGAGAGAGAGGCCAGCGAGAGAGAGGCCAGCGAGAGAGAGAGGCCAGCGAGAGAGAGAGGCCAGCGAGAGAGGGAGAGGCCAGCGAGAGAGAGGCCAGAGAGAGAGAGGCCAGAGAGAGAGAGAGAGAGGCCAGAGAGAGAGAGAGAGAGAGAGACCAGAGAGAGAGAGACCCCTCTAATACCAGTAGTCTGTATGCATGGCTCGTGCACAGTGGTGCCTCAAAGCTCTGTGTTGGTGTTTTGCTCGTGCAGAAACCCTCAGGAACTACTTCTGTCAGTACGGAGAGGTGGTGGACTGTGTCATCATGAAGGACAAGACCTCAAACCAGTCCCGTGGCTTTGGGTTCGTCAAGTTCAAAGACCCAAACTGTGTCCGCGGCGTCCTGGACACCAAGCCCCACTGCCTGGACGGACGCAACGTCAGTATTTATTTATATATCGCACTGTGTTAGAGTGTGTGAGTGTGTGTTAGTGTGTGTTAGAGTGTGTGACCCTATCACACTGTGGAGTGTGTGTGTTAGTGTGTGTGAGTTAGAGTGTGTGTGTTAGGGTCACGCACTCTAACTCACACACACACTCTAACTCACATTCTCACACTGTGGAGTCTCCTCCTCACCACCACCTCATCACCTCCTCCTCACCACCTCCTCCTCACCTCTCCTCCTCCACACCACTGCCTCCTCACCGCCACCTCCTCATCACCTCCTCCTCACCTCTCCTCCTCCACACCACTGCCTCCTCACCGCGTCCTCATAACCTCCTCACCACCTCCTCCTCACCACCTCCTCCTCACCTCTCCTCCTCCTCCGTGTGTGTCTAACTTGGAGCTCTTTCTGCTGCAGATTGACCCAAAGCCCTGCACTCCGAGAGGAATGCAGCCGGAGAAGACCCGCACCAAAGAGGGCTGGGTAAGACTGCTCCTCCTTCTGCTCCTCCTTTTGCTCCTCCTTCTGCTTTTATTTAATTTTTATTTGTGGTTTATTCTGTTGGGACAGTACATGTTAATGAACACATCACTGCCGATCGTACCTTGGGCTCTTTAGCATTGCACTCACAAACACACACTCACTCACTTGAATTATTGTACATGTTTTTAGTGGTAGGGGAAACCGGAGTACCCGGAGGAAACCTACGCAGACACGAGGAGAACATGCAAACTCCACTCAGAAAGGCCCTGTTCCGACCGGTATTCATACCCAGAAGCTTCTTGCTGAGAAGCGAGAGGGCTAACCACTCAGCCACCGCCTGAAACAGGTGGCAGGTTTCTAAACAGAGGGTTTGGGTTATTGTTTAAGAATGTGTTAGTCTTACATCGTCTGGTCCTCCTGGTTCTGTACAGTGGATGAGCTCCCATGATGCTTTGCACCAAACACGCGTGTGTGGTGGCTCTCATGCACGTGCACAGAGGGCAGCGTTCTGACCAATCCGAGGGCAGCGTTCTGACCAATCCGAGGGCAGCGTTCTGACCAATCAGAGCAGAGGAGGAAAGGAGCAGAGTTTGTAGCAGTAAAGTGTGGATTTAAAGAAAACTGATGGATTTAAGAAGAAAAAAAGTTCAGGACGACAAGGGACACTAACATCCACACACAATCCTATCTTTATGAAAGCTGTAGGTTCTCTGTAGGTTCTCTGTCAGGTTCTTTGTAGGTTCTCTGTCAGGTTCTCTGTCAGGTTCTCTGTCAGGTTCTCTGTAGGTTCTCTGTCAGGTTCTTTGTAAGTTCTCTGTCAGGTTCTCTGTCAGGTTCTCTGTCAGGATCTCTGTAAGTTCTCTGTCAGGTTCTCTGTAGGTTCTCTGTCAGGTTCTCTGTAAGTTCTCTGTCAGGTTCTCTGTCAGGTTCTCTGTCAGGATCTCTGTAGGTTCTCTGTCAGGTTCTCTGTCAGGATCTCTGTAAGTTCTCTGTCAGGATCTCTGTAGGTTTTCTGTCAGGATCTCTGTAGGTTCTCTGTCAGGTTCTCTGTAGGTTCTCTGTCAGGTTCTTTGTAAGTTCTCTGTCAGGTTCTCTGTCAGGTTCTCTGTCAGGATCTCTGTAGGTTCTCTGTCAGGTTCTTTGTAGGTTCTCTGTCAGGTTCTCTGTCAGGTTCTCTGTCAGGTTCTCTGTAGGTTCTCTGTCAGGTTCTTTGTAAGTTCTCTGTCAGGTTCTCTGTCAGGTTCTCTGTCAGGATCTCTGTAAGTTCTCTGTCAGGTTCTCTGTAGGTTCTCTGTCAGGTTCTCTGTAAGTTCTCTGTCAGGTTCTCTGTCAGGATCTCTGTAGGTTCTCTGTCAGGTTCTCTGTCAGGATCTCTGTAAGTTCTCTGTCAGGATCTCTGTAGGTTTTCTGTCAGGATCTCTGTAGGTTCTCTGTCAGGTTCTCTGTAGGTTCTCTGTCAGGTTCTTTGTAAGTTCTCTGTCAGGTTCTCTGTCAGGTTCTCTGTCAGGATCTCTGTAGGTTCTCTGTCAGGATCTCTGTAGGTTCTCTGTCAGGTTCTCTGTCAGGATCTCTGTAAGTTCTCTGTCAGGATCTCTGTAGGTTTTCTGTCAGGATCTCTGTAGGTTCTCTGTCAGGTTCTCTGTAGGTTCTCTGTCAGGTTCTTTGTAAGTTCTCTGTCAGGTTCTCTGTCAGGTTCTCAGTCAGGTTCTCTGTAGGTTCTCTGTCAGGTTCTCTGTAGGTTCTCTGTCAGGTTCTCTGTAGGTTCTCTGTCAGGTTCTCTGTCAGGTTCTCTGTAGGTTCTCTGTCAGGTTCTCTGTCAGGTTCTCTGTCAGGTTCTCTGTAAGTTCTCTGTCAGGTTCTCTGTCAGGTTCTCTGTAAGTTCTCTGTCAGGTTCTCTGTCAGGTTCTCTGTAAGTTCTCTGTCAGGTTCTCTGTCAGGTTCTCTGTAGGTTCTCTGTCAGGTTCTCTGTAGGTTCTCTGTCAGGTTCTCTGTCAGGTTCTCTGTCAGGTTCTCTGTAAGTTCTCTGTCAGGTTCTCTGTCAGGTTCTCTGTAGGTTCTCTGTCAGGTTCTCTGTAGGTTCTCTGTCAGGTTCTCTGTCAGGTTCTCTGTCAGGTTCTCTGTCAGGTTCTCTGTAGGTTCTCTGTCAGGTTCTCTGTAGGTTCTCTGTCAGGTTCTCTGTCAGGTTCTCTGTCAGGTTCTCTGTCAGGTTCTCTGTCAGGATCTCTGTAAGTTCTCTGTCAGGTTCTCTGTCAGGTTTTCTGTAGGTTCTCTGTAAGTTCTCTGTCAGGATCTCTGTAGGTTTTCTGTCAGGTTCTCTGTAGGTTCTCTGTCAGGTTCTCTGTAGGTTCTCTGTCAGGTTCTCTGTAAGTTCTCTGTCAGGTTCTCTGTCAGGTTCTCTGTAGGTTCTCTGTCAGGTTCTCTGTTAGGTTCTCTGTAGGTTCTCTGTCAGGATCTCTGTAGGATCTCTGTAGGTTCTCTGTCAGGATCTCTGTAGGTTCTCTGTCAGGTTCTCTGTAGGTTCTCTGTCAGGATCTCTGTAGGTTCTGTCAAGATCTCTGTAGGTTCTCTGTCAGGTTCTCAGTAGGTTCTCTGTAGGTTCTGTCAGGATCTTTGTAGGTTCTCTGTCAGGTTCTCTGTCAGGTTCTCTGTAGGTTCTCTGTCAGGATCTCTGTAGGTTCTCTGTCAGGTTCTCTGTCAGGTTCTCTGTCAGGTTCTCTGTCAGGTTCTCTGTCAGGTTCTCTGTAAGTTCTCTGTCAGGTTCTCTGTCAGGTTCTCTGTCAGGTTCTCTGTCAGGTTCTCTGTAGGTTCTCTGTCAGGTTCTCTGTCAGATTCTCTGTCAGGTTCTCTGTCAGGTTCTCTGTCAGGTTCTCTGTCAGGTTCTCTGTCAGGTTCTCTGTCAGGTTCTCTGTCAGGTTCTCTGTCAGGTTCTCTGTAAGTTCTCTGTCAGGTTCTCTGTCAGATTCTCTGTCAGGTTCTCTGTCAGGTTCTCTGTCAGGTTCTCTGTAGGTTCTCTGTCAGGTTCTCTGTCAGGTTCTCTGTCAGGTTCTCTGTCAGGTTCTCTGTCAGGTTCTCTGTCAGGTTCTCTGTCAGGTTCTCTGTCAGGTTCTCTGTCAGGTTCTCTGTCAGGTTCTCTGTCAGGTTCTCTGTCAGGTTCTCTGTCAGGTTCTCTGTCAGGTTCTCTGTCAGGTTCTCTGTAAGTTCTCTGTCAGGGTACTCAGCTGAGGTCTGTTTTAGTTTACACTGAATTCTATGGAAATGTTTCTGGGTAACGTGAGTTTAGTCTGCAGTACCACGGCGCCCCCAGTGGCCATGGTAGGGACAGCTATAAACTGTAATACTAAATCCAGATATTGTTTTGGGCTGTGTCCAAAACGGTAGGCATCAGGCCGCGTAGGGTGGATATGTAGGCATCGTGACGTCACTTCCGCAAGCGACGGCTATTGCAGGGGTGTCCAAAACCACTTGGCGAGCTCGCCAAGCGTAGGCATCATGACTTCGTCTCTATGGAAACGGCCACTTTTGGAGCAGATATGAAGGATGCATCTGATGTATGCTTCACTGCCTTCTTTTTGCCAAGTCACGGCCGCGCATGCGCAGAACTCCGTTCAGCATTAACATGTAAACAACAGCTCGGAGCTGCTGGAGCTAACATTATGGTAAGCACTGCTATACTTTACTGTGAAGTTATGTCTATAGTAAGTACTGCTATACTTTACTGTGAAGTTATGTCTATAGTAAGTACTGCTATACTTTACTGTGAAGTTATGTCTATAGTAAGCACTGCTATACTTTACTGTGAAGTTATGTCTATAGTAAGTACTGCTATACTTTACTGTTGAGTTATGAACACGACTGTTATGATAAAACACAGACATAAATTAGATCTGCCACAGATGTGTGTATTTAACCTTGTTATCTGCTGTAAATAAGCTCAGTCCCGAAAAGCTAATGCTACGAGGCTAGTTCATTCAGATTCGGTTTTTGAACAAGAAAAATCATGTGTTTTATCTTTTAGGGAGAAACAAACCCACTGATTAAATATTAAAGCTACACTGAGGAAATAGTCACGTTTTCATGGAAAATCACTCTGCAGCACAGCAGCTATAGTATGCTAACACATGTTTTCTGTATTCATATAAAATAGATTGTGCATATCGTTTTTAATCCCACACTGAGACTGGGAAAACTGTATATATTAGACATATGAAATGAAAGAATAGGCCAAGAATAATTATAAAGCCCTTTTCATACAATAGTCTAATAAATAGTAAACACACATTATACAGAGGTTTGGTTTGTCATTAATAAGAAATTTGCAGAGGACAAAGTCCCACTTCCACAAACACAGGTTTAAAGTGGTTAGCCATGCTTCTAACTTGATTATTTGTGTATATTTCTATCATATCATTCTTCTGTTTCCCCTGCTGTGAAGCTTGTATCTCTAATATTAAATACTGTAAGGATTTCTGTATTTTATTTTTGACCAGTTTTTTGCAAAGCCCCAAATAAATAGTATTAATTGAATATGAAGTGTAAAAAGAATCCTAAATGTGGGCTGTGTTTTAATGCATGATGTTTGTGTTCTTCTTTTTCAGAGACTTGTGGTGAAATTAAGGTCATAATTTCTCCTGCTTCACCTCCATCACCTCCTGCTTCACCTCCATCACCTCCTGCTTCACCTCCATCACCTCCTGCTTCACCTCCATCACCTCATCACCACATTATGAACTACAACAAACTTGTATATAATATTTTCCTTTAATCAGCAATCATGAATAGTTAGAACAGTGGGCTCTGCATCAAGACATGTAGCAGAAGGAGCAGCAGCAGAAGGAGCAACAGGAGGAGTAACAGGAGGAGTAACAGCTGCAGCAGAAGGAGCAACAGGAGGAGTAACAGCTGCAGCAGAAGGAGCAACAGGAGGAGTAACAGCTGCAGCAGAGGGAGCAACAGGAGGAGTAACAGCTGCAGCAGAAGGAGCAACAGGAGGAGTAACAGCTGCAGCAGAGGGAGCAACAGGAGGAGTAACAGCAGCAGCAGAAGGAGCAACAGGAGTAACAGCAGCAGCAGAAGGAGCAACAGGAGGAGTAACAGCTGCAGCAGAAGGAGCAACAGGAGGAGTAACAGCAGCAGCAGAAGGAGCAACAGGAGGAGTAACAGCTGCAGCAGAAGGAGCAACAGGAGGAGTAACAGCAGCAGCAGAGGGAGCAACAGGAGGAGTAACAGCAGCAGCAGAAGGAGCAACAGGAGGAGTAACAGCAGCAGCAGAAGGAGCAACAGGAGTAACAGTAGCAGCAGCAGTAGCAGCAGCAGCAGCAGGAGCAGCAGCAGGAGCAGCAGCAGCAGAAGGAGCAACAGGAGGAGTAACAGCTGCAGCAGAAGGAGCAACAGGAGGAGTAACAGCTGCAGCAGAGGGAGCAACAGGAGGAGTAACAGCAGCAGCAGAAGGAGCAACAGGAGGAGTAACAGCTGCAGCAGAAGGAGCAACAGGAGGAGTAACAGCAGCAGCAGAGGGAGCAACAGGAGGAGTAACAGCAGCAGCAGAAGGAGCAACAGGAGGAGTAACAGCAGCAGCAGAAGGAGCAACAGGAGTAACAGTAGCAGCAGCAGTAGCAGCAGCAGCAGCAGCAGCAGCAGCAGCAGCAGGAGCAGCAGCAGCAGCAGGAGCAGCAGCAGCAGCAGCAGCGCAGCAGCAGCAGCAGCAGCAGCAGCAGCAGCAGCAGCAGCAGCAGCAACAGCAGCAGCAGCAGCAGCAGCAGCAGCAGCAGCAGCAGGAGCAGCAGCAGCAGCAGGAGCAGCAGGCAGCAGCAGCAGCAGCAGCAGCAGCAGCAGCAGCAGCAGCAGTAGCAGCAGCAGCAGGAGCAACAGCAGCAGGAGCAGCAGCAGGAGCAGCAGCAGGAGCAGGAGCAGCAGCAGAGTCCTGGGCGTCTGTCTCTGACACAGGTCTCATCGACAGCACTTCAGAGGAACCTGGAAATAAAGAAAACAAATCAAACTTGTTTTATTATGATTTTGTTGTTTGTGTGAAATGTAAAGAGTCATCAAAGTGAGGTATTATTTACACAACTACATATTTGTCAGCAGTACTTATACTTATACTTATAATTGAATACATTAAACTCAAATGTGATTAGATTAGATAGAGAGATTAGAGATATAAAAGTGAATAAGAGCAGTGTCAAACATCTGTGTTCAACTTCATTTTACAGATGTCTGTTAATGTTTCCATGTGTCAGTTATTATTATAGATCCATGGATGTGTCAGTTATTATTATAGATCCATGGATGTGTCAGTTATTATTATAGATCCATGGATGTGTCAGTTATTTATTATAGATCCATGGATGTGTCAGTTATTATTATAGATCCATGGATGTGTCAGTTATTATTATAGATCCATGGATGTGTCAGTTATTATTATAGATCCATGGATGTGTCAGTTATTATTATAGATCCATGGACGTGTCAGTTATTATTATAGATCCATGGATGTGTCAGTTATTATTATAGATCCATGGATGTGTCAGTTATTATTATAGACCCATGGATGTGTCAGTTATTATTATAGATAAATGCATGTGTCAGTTATTATTATAGATCCATGGATGTGTCAGTTATTATTATAGATCCATGGATGTGTCAGTTATTATTATAGATCCATGGATGTGTCAGTTATTATTATAGATCCATGGATGTGTCAGTTATTATTATAGATCCATGGATGTGTCAGTTATTATTATAGATCCATGGATGTGTCAGTTATTATTATAGATCCATGGACGTGTCAGTTATTATTATAGATCCATGGATGTGTCAGTTATTATTATAGATCCATGGATGTGTCAGTTATTATTATAGACCCATGGATGTGTCAGTTATTATTATAGATAAATGCATGTGTCAGTTATTATTATAGATCCATGGATGTGTCAGTTATTATTATAGATCCATGGATGTGTCAGTTATTATTATAGATCCATGGATGTGTCAGTTATTATTATAGATAAATGGATGTGTCAGTTATTATTATAGATCCATGGATGTGTCAGTTATTATTATAGATAAATGGATGTGTCAGTTATTATTATAGATCCATGGATGTGTCAGTTATTATTATAGATCCATGGATGTGTCAGTTATTATTATAGATAAATGGATGTGTCAGTTATTATTATGGATGTGTCAGATTATTATATGGATGTGTCAGTTATTATTATTATTATAGATAAATGGATGTGTCAGTTATTATTATAGATAAATGGATGTGTCAGTTATTATTATAGATCCATGGATGTGTCAGTTATTATTATAGATCCATGGATGTGTCAGTTATTATTATAGATAAATGGATGTGTCAGTTATTATTATAGATCCATGGATGTGTCAGTTATTATTATAGATCCATGGATGTGTCAGTTATTATTATAGATCCATGGATGTGTCAGTTATTATTATAGATCAATGGATGTGTCAGTTATTATTATAGATCCATGGATGTGTCAGTTATTATTATAGATCCATGGATGTGTCAGTTATTATTATAGATCCATGGATGTGTCAGTTATTATTATAGATCCATGGATGTGTCAGTTATTATTATAGATAAATGGATGTGTCAGTTATTATTATAGATCCATGGATGTGTCAGTTATTATTATAGATAAATGGATGTGTCAGTTATTATTATAGATAAATGGATGTGTCAGTTATTATTATAGATAAATGGATGTGTCAGTTATTATTATAGATCCATGGATGTGTCAGTTATTATTATAGATCCATGGATGTGTCAGTTATTATTATAGATAAATGGATGTGTCAGTTATTATTATAGATCCATGGATGTGTCAGTTATTATTATAGATCCATGGATGTGTCAGTTATTATTATAGATCCATGGATGTGTCAGTTATTATTATAGATCCATGGATGTGTCAGTTATTATTATAGATCCATGGATGTGTCAGTTATTATTATAGATCCATGGATGTGTCAGTTATTATTATAGATAAATGGATGTGTCAGTTATTATTATAGATAAATGGATGTGTCAGTTATTATTATAGATAAATGGATGTGTCAGTTATTATTATAGATCCATGGATGTGTCAGTTATTATTATAGATCCATGGATGTGTCAGTTATTATTATAGATAAATGGATGTGTCAGTTATTATTATAGATAAATTGATGTTTCTCTCTCATCAGCAAACACACGTTAATACATTTAGTTCTGATAAAATTACTTTTAAGTGATGCACAAACGAGGGCCATAGCAAATATATAATCCATATCTAATAATCATTTATTGCATATATGTGCATTGTTTACATAAAATATAACTTTGTAAAAACTAATGATTACTGCCAATACAATTGTTATAACAGAGAAAGTGTAGCAACAAAAGCATCCTCTGTTTTTTCAGAATACGATTGTAAACATCCAGGGGGCTCTCATTACCTGAACCCGTGTTTAGACAGCCTGTTCTGGGCTTCAGCACTGCAGCTAACTGGGCTGTTAGCTTATAGCACCGGAGCTTCAGGCTGGAGGTAAAGTCCGAAAATTTTTGAATTTATCTCCAAACAGACCCCTGATATGACAATAGAGGGGGATATTTCTCGCCTCAAATGATATTAGAATGAACTTTTATGTCCTAATTAAAGCGTATTTAGAACTTTTTACCGTCCATCATGGCCGCCGTGTCCTTCCGCTCCGCTCTGAGTTGTGTAGTCACGTGACGAAGGCAGAAGGCAGCTGCTGTCCAAATCCACATCACGTCTCGCCTCCTACCTCGCCTGTGGCTACGCGGCCTTCCCTCGATGCCTACATATCCACCCTACGCGGCCCGATGCCTACCGTTTTGGACACAGCCATAGATCCATGGGACTTACCTCTTCTGTGTCCAGTAGGCAAAAGGGTTCCACGAGGAACGAGCTTCCCTTTTATGGTTCCGGGCCACAGGATCACAGGGAAATTGGTTTTAGGATTTTAAATGAATGGTATGTGGGTTTTTTAAGATAATTTATGGGTTTGGGTTTTGTAAATGGAGTTTTAACTTGTTTTATAAAAGCTAAGTATATTTTAACATCTCTGTTTTACCCGGCTGCACCAGATAAAAGGACGCAGAAAACCTCAGTCTGAGCTTTGCTGCTGGAGAACAAGCACTTTATTTTCCTATTACACCTTTCCGTTTGTAATTTTATTGAAAAACAAAAAGAGTCAACATATGTGGACCACAGCAACCTGTTTGTGTTTTTATTTGCTTTTAGCAGCACTCCTGCTCACGGCCGACCTGCATCACAGTCACTTTAAAGCTGGGGTCTGTGACTTTAAAACTAACTCAAGTTACATTTTGGACAATTGCAAATTTGCTCCAGTTTCACAAAGTCTGAGTTACACCACATTTGCATCTGGGTCAATGTCTGTCTCCTACACCTCTGTCTCCTACACCTCTGTCTCCTACACCTCTGTCTCCTACACCTCTGTCTCCTACACCTCTGTCTCCTACACCTCTGTCTCCTACACCTCTGTCTCCTACACCTCTGTCTCCTACACCTCTGTCTCCTACACCTCTGTCTCCTACACCTCTGTCTCCTACACCTCTGTCTCCTACACCTCTGTCTCCTACAATGTCTCCTACAATGTCTCCTACACCTCTGTCTCCTACACCTCTGTCTCCTACAATGTCTCCTACACCTCTGTCTCCTACAATGTCTCCTACACCTCTGTCTCCTACACCTCTGTCTCCTACAATGTCTCCTACAATGTCTCCTACACCTCTGTCTCCTACACCTCTGTCTCCTACAATGTCTCCTACAATGTCTCCTACACCTCTGTCTCCTACACCTCTGTCTCCTACAATGTCTCCTACAATGTCTCCTACACCTCTGTCTCCTACAATGTCTCCTACACCTCTGTCTCCACTACAATGTCTCCTACAATGTCTCCTACACCTCTGTCTCCTACACCTCTGTCTCCTACAATGTCTCCTACAATGTCTCCTACACCTCTGTCTCCTACACCTCTGTCTCCTACAATGTCTCCTACACCTCTGTCTCCTACAATGTCTCCTACAATGTCTCCTACACCTCTGTCTCCTACAATGTCTCCTACACCTCTGTCTCCTACACCTCTGTCTCCTACACCTATGTCTCCTACACCTCTGTCTCCTACACCTCTGTCTCCTACACCTCTGTCTCCTACGCCTCTGTCTCCTACACCTCTGTCTCCTACGCCTCTGTCTCCTACACCTCTGTCTCCTACACCTATGTCTCCTACACCTCTGTCTCCTACACCTCTGTCTCCTACACCTCTGTCTCCTACAATGTCTCCTACACCTCTGTCTCCTACACCTCTGTCTCCTACAATGTCTCCTACACCTCTGTCTCCTACGCCTCTGTCTCCTACACCTCTGTCTCCTACAATGTCTCCTACACCTCTGTCTCCTACAATGTCTCCTACACCTGTCTCCTGCAATGTCTCTTACACCTGTCTCCTGCAATGTCTCCTACGCTTCTGTCTCCTACACCTGTCTCCTGCAATGTCTCCTACACCTGTCTCCTGCAATGTCTCCTACACCTGTCTCCTACGCCTCTGTCTCCTACACCTGTCTCCTGCAATGTCTCCTACGCTTCTGTCTCCTACACCTCTGTCTCCTACGCCTCTGTCTCCTACACCTGTCTCCTGCAATGTCTCTTACACCTGTCTCCTGCAATGTCTCCTACGCTTCTGTCTCCTACACCTGTCTCCTGCAATGTCTCCTACACCTGTCTCCTGCAATGTCTCCTACGCCTCTGTCTCCTACACTTCTGTCTCCTACACCTCTGTCTCCTACGCCTCTGTCTCCTACACCTGTCTCCTGCAATGTCTCCTACGCCTCTGTCTCCTACACCTGTCTCCTACGCCTCTGTCTCCTACACCTGTCTCCTGCAATGTCTCCTACGCTTCTGTCTCCTACACCTCTGTCTCCTACGCCTCTGTCTCCTACACCTGTCTCCTGCAATGTCTCCTACACCTGTCTCCTGCAATGTCTCCTACACTTCTGTCTCCTACGCCTCTGTCTCCTACGTCTCCTACAATGTCTCCTACACCTCTGTCTCCTACACCGGTCTCCTGCAATGTCTCCTACGCCTCTGTCTCCTACACCTCTGTCTCCTACGCCTCTGTCTCCTACACCTCTGTCTCCTACACCTCTGTCTCCTACACCTCTGTCTCCTACACCTCTGTCTCCTACACCTCTGTCTCCTACACCTCTGTCTCCTACAATGTCTCCTAGGTCCACAGAGCCTGGTCCCTGATTGGTCCACAGATCCTAGTTCCTGATTGGGCCACAGAGCCTGGTCCCTGATTGGTCCATAGAGCTGCCTGGTTCCTGATTGGTCCACAGAGCCTGGTCCCTGATTGGTCCACTGGTCTTTTTCAGAAGGGAGGTAAAGCCGACAGCAACAAGTCCAAGAAGGTCTTTGTCGGTGGAATCCCCCACAACTGCGGAGAACAGGAACTCAGGGACTATTTCAACAGATTCGGAGTGGTGAGTGTGTGTGTGTCTGTGTGTATGAGAGTGTGTGTGTGCGTCTGTGAGAGTGTGTGTGTGTGTGTGTATATGAGTGTGTGTGTGTGTGTCTGTGAGAGTGTGTGTCTAGAGCAGGGTTGTCTAAACATTTTGCTTCCAAGGGCCAAAGTGAAAATTTGCCAGTGGGCTGCGGGCCAAATACACCAATATTACTTGTGAAACAGAAATGTAAATTTGATCAAGTTAATTTAATTATTGTTGAATTTTTAAATGCATTGATTATTGTTTATCAGTGCAAATCACAGCTGAATGAATGAAAACACAGTCTTAGTGAAGTGGAGGCGCAAGGAAAATATGCTGGTTTGAGGAGACTACAGTAAGGAAAGATTTTCTGTCGTGGCTTATTTACAGGTTATAATCAAATATAAATAATCATAACAGCTATAAATTGGGTCTATAACACAATATTTGAAAAATACAGCACTTAATTGGCTGCTCCTGAAAAGTTACAGACATGCCCTTTAATTTTGACACAAGACGCAGCGGCAGATTGTCAGCTGCACAATGGATGTAACTAATAATAAACTAGCAATAGAATGAACTTTGAACTATATGTTAGCAGCAAAACCAAACATTTGACATTAGAACACATACTTTAAGTAGGTACATCACATCACAAATGATACATTGTGACTTAAGAAAACACCAGTAAAGTCTGTTAAGTATAAACACAGACATATCAACAAATCACACATGGTACTTCCTGGTCATTAACGGACACCAACACAGGCAACAAAATGAATGAATGAAGGCGGCAACAGCCCCGTGCAGGAGCCAGAGCCAGAGGAGGAGCCAGAGCAGGAGCCAGAGCCAGAGGAGGAGCCAGAGCAGGAGCCAGAGCCAGAGGAGGAGCCAGAGCAGGAGCCAGAGCCAGAGCAGGAGCCAGAGCAGGAGCCAGAGCCAGAGGAGGAGCCAGAGCAGGAGACAGAGCCAGAGGAGGAGCCAGAGCAGGAGCCAGAGCCAGAGGAGGAGCCAGAGCAGGAGCCAGAGCCAGAGGAGGAGCCAGAGCAGGAGCCAGAGCAGGAGCCAGAGCAGGAGCCAGAGCAGGAGCCAGAGCAGGAGCCAGCGCAGGAGCCTAGAGCAGGAGCCAGAGCAGGAGCCAGAGCAGGAGCCAGAGCAGGAGCCAGAGCAGGAGCCAGAGCAGGAGCCAGCGCAGGAGCCTAGAGCAGGAGCCAGAGCAGGAGCCAGAGCAGGAGCCAGAGCAGGAGCCAGAGCAGGAGCCAGAGCAGGAGCTTGAGGAGGTGCTAGGAAGGGTTGGCAAGAGGCTGGCAGAGCTCTGTGATTGGCTGAGACTGGCCGAGCTCTGTGATTGGCTGAAACTGGCCGAGCTCTGTGATTGGCTGAGACTGGCAGAGCTCTGTGATTGGCTGAGACTGGCCGAGCTCTGTGATTGGCTGAGACTGGCCGAGCTCTGTGATTGGCTGAGACTGGCCGAGCTCTGTGATTGGCTGAGACTGGCCGAGCTCTGTGATTGGCTGAGACTGGCCGAGCTCTGTGATTGGCTGAGACTGGCCGAGCTCTGTGATTGGCTGAGACTGGCAGAGCTCTGTGATTGGCTGAGGCTGGCAGAGCTCTGTGATTGGCTGAGACTGGCAGAGCTCTGTGATTGGCTGAGGCTGGCAGAGCTCTGTGATTGGCTGCCCTGGACAGTGAGAGCTGCTTCATGTCTCACCGTTTTCCTTGTTCTCAGGTCACTGAGGTCGTCATGATCTATGATGCGGAGAAGCAGAGGCCCCGAGGTAAATGCCTCCTCCCCCTGCACCTCCTCCTCCCCCTAACCCTGCTCCTTCTCCTCCCCCTAACCCTGCTCCTTCTCCTCCCCTTGACCCTGCTCCTCCTCCTCCCCCTAACCCTGCTCCTTCTCCTCCCCCTAACCCTGCTCCTTCTCCTCCCCCTAACCCTGCTGCTTCTCCTCCCCCTAACCCTGCTCCTTCTCCTCCCCCTAACCCTGCTCCTTCTCCTCCCCCCTAACCCTGCTGCTTCTCCTCCCCCTAACCCTGCTCCTTCTCCTCCCCCTAACCCTGCTCCTTCTCCTCCCCCTAACCCTGCTCCTTCTCCTCCCCCTAACCCTGCTGCTTCTCCTCCCCCTAACCCTGCTCCTTCTCCTCCCCCTAACCCTGCTGCTTCTCCTCCCCCTAACCCTGCTCCTTCTCCTCCCCCTAACCCTGCTCCTTCTCCTTGTTTAACCCTGCACCTCCTCCTCCCCCTAACCCTGCTCCTTCTCCTCCCCCTAACCCTGCTCTTTCTCCTTGTTTAACCCTGCACCTCCTCCTCCCCCTAACCCTGCTCCTTCTCCTCCCCCTAACCCTGCTCTTTCTCCTCCCCCTAACCCTGCTCCTTCTCCTCCCCCTAACCCTGCTGCTTCTCCTCCCCCTAACCCTGCTCCTTCTCCTCCCCCTAACCCTGCACCTCCTCCTCCCCCTAACCCTGCTCCTTCTCCTCCCCCTAACCCTGCTCCTTCTCCTTGTTTAACCCTGCACCTCCTCCTCCCCCTAACCCTGCTCCTTCTCCTCCCCTTGACCCTGCTCCTTCTCCTCCCCCTAACCCTGCTCCTTCCTCCCCCTAATCCTGCTCCTTCTCCTCCCCCTAACCCTGCTCCTTCTCCTCCCCCTAACCCTGCTCTTTCTCCTCCCCCTAACCCTGCTCCTTCTCCTTGTTTAACCCTGCACCTCCTCCTCCCCCTAACCCTGCTCCTTCTCCTCCCCTTGACCCTGCTCCTTCTCCTCCCCCTAACCCTGCTCCTTCCTCCCCCTAATCCTGCTCCTTCTCCTCCCCCTAACCCTGCTCCTTCTCCTCCCCCTAACCCTGCTCCTTCTCCTCCCCCTAACCCTGCTCCTTCTCCTCCCCTTGACCCTGCTCCTTCTCCTCGTTTAACCCCTGCACCTCCTCCTCCCCCTAACCCTGCTCCTTCTCCTCCCCCTAACCCTGCTCCTTCTCCTCCCCCTAACCCTGCTCCTTCTCCTTGTTTAACCCTGCACCTCCTCCTCCCCCTAACCCTGCTCCTTCTCCTCCCCTTGACCCTGCTCCTTCTCCTCCCCCTAACCCTGCTCCTTCCTCCCCCTAATCCTGCTCCTTCTCCTCCCCCTAACCCTGCTCCTTCTCCTCCCCCTAACCCTTCTCTTTCTCCTCCCCTTGACCCTGCTCCTTCTCCTCCCCTTGACCCTGCTCCTTCTCCTCCCCCTAACCCTGCTCCTTCTCCTCCCCCTAACCCTGCTCCTTCCTCCCCCTAACCCTGCTCCTTCCTCCCCCTAATCCTGCTCTTTCTCCTCCCCTTGACCCTGCTCTTTCTCCTCCCCTTGACCCTGCTCCTTCTCCTCCCCCTAACCCTGCTCCTTCTCCTCCCCCTAACCCTGCTCCTTCCTCCCCCTAACCCTGCTCCTTCCTCCCCCTAATCCTGCTCTTTCTCCTCCCCTTGACCCTGCTCTTTCTCCTCCCCTTGACCCTGCTCCTTCTCCTCCCCCCCTAACCCTGCTCCTTCTCCTCCCCCTAACCCTGCTCTTTCTCCTCCCCCTAACCCTGCTCCTTCCTCCCCCTAACCCTGCTCTTTCTCCTCCCCCTAACCCTGCTCCTTCCTCCCCCTAACCCTGCTCTTTCTCCTCCCCCTAACCCTGCTCCTTCTCCTTGTTTAACCCTGCACCTCCTCCTCCCCCTAACCCTGAACCCTGCTCCTTCTCCTCCCCCTAACCCTGCTCTTTCTCCTCCCCCTAACCCTGCTGCTTCTCCCCCCCCCCCTCCCCTTACCCCTCCCCCTGCTCCTCCTGCCCCGCCCCCTTCAAGGCCCCCCTCCCCTTGCTCCTCCCACATGCCCCTCCCCTTGCTCCTCCCACATGCCCCTCCCCTTGCTCCTCCCACGGCAAACTGTTCACACACTCAACAAACGTCTGAGCGACTAAGCTCTAGTCAGGTCTGAGGCAGCTCTAAGGACAAGTTAGCGATCAACATATTTATTTCCCCAGAGATTTTTAAAGGAATTATGATGTATTTGACATCAGTGTGAACAGTTTGTCATGTGACTTGACCATGTGACTTGACCATGTGACTCTGTTCCATAAGAACAGGCTGTTTTAATCGTATATCACAGTAAGTTTGGGATAGCTCTAAAGTAGCTTTAAAGTAGCTCTAATGTAGCTCTAAAGTAGCTCTAATGTAGCTCTAACATAGCTTTAAAGTAGCTCTAACGTAGCTCTCAGACGCTGCAGAAGCTGACGAACCAGAGCTGCTTCTGGGTCTGACTGTAGCAGAAAGACTGCTTACCAGAGAGAGACGTTACCAGAGAGAGACGTTACCAGAGAGAGACGTTACCAGAGCGAGACGTTACCAGAGAGAGACGTTACCAGAGAGAGACGTTACCAGAGAGAGACGTTACCAGAGAGAGACGTTACCAGAGAGAGACGTTACCAGAGAGAGACTGTACCAGAGAGAGACGTTACCAGAGAGAGACGTTACCAGAGAGAGACGTTACCAGAGAGAGACGTTACCAGAGAGAGACGTTACCAGAGAGAGACGTTACCAGAGAGAGACGTTACCAGAGAGAGAGAGAGAGTTACCAGAGAGAGACGTACCAGAGAGAGACGTTACCAGAGAGAGACGTTACCAGAGAGAGACGTTACCAGAGAGAGACGTTACCAGAGAGAGACGTTACCAGAGAGAGACGTTACCAGAGAGAGACGTTACCAGAGAGAGACGTTACCAGAGAGAGACGTTACCAGAGAGAGAGAGCGTTACCAGAGAGAGACGTTACCAGAGAGAGACGTTACCAGAGAGAGACGTTACCAGAGAGAGACGTTACCAGAGAGAGACGTTACCAGAGAGAGACGTTACCAGAGAGAGACGTTACCAGAGAGAGACGTTACCAGAGAGAGACGTTACCAGAGAGAGACGTTACCAGAGAGAGACGTTACCAGAGAGAGACGTTACCAGAGAGAGACGTTACCAGAGAGAGACGTTACCAGAGAGAGACGTTACCAGAGAGAGACGTTACCAGAGAGAGACGTTACCAGAGAGAGACGTTACCAGAGAGAGACGTTACCAGAGAGAGACGTTACAGAGAGAACGTTACCAGAGAGAGACGTTACCAGAGAGAGACGTTACCAGAGAGAGACGTTACCAGAGAGAGACGTTACCAGAGAGAGACGTTACCAGAGAGAGACGTTACCAGAGAGAGACGTTACCAGGGAGACGTTACCAGAGAGAGACGTTACCAGAGAGAGACGTTACCAGAGAGAGACGTTACCAGAGAGAGACGTTACCAGAGAGAGACGTTACCAGAGAGAGACGTTACCAGAGAGAGACGTTACCAGAGAGAGACGTTACCAGAGAGAGAGACGTTACCAGAGAGAGACGTTACCAGAGAGAGACGTTACCAGAGAGAGACGTTACCAGAGAGAGACGTTACCAGAGAGAGACGTTACCAGAGAGAGACGTTACCAGAGAGAGACGTTACCAGAGAGACTGACGTTACCAGAGAGAGACGTTACCAGAGAGAGACGTTACCAGAGAGAGACGTTAGAGAGAGACGTTACCAGAGAGAGACGTTACCAGAGAGAGACGTTACCAGAGAGAGACGTTACCAGAGAGAGACGTACCAGAGAGAGACGTTACCAGAGAGAGACGTTACCAGAGAGAGACGTTACCAAGAGAGACTTACCAGAGAGACGTTACCAGAGAGAGACGTTACCAGAGAGAGAGAGAGACGTTACCAGAGAGAGACGTTACCAGAGAGAGACGTTACCAGAGAGAGACGTTACCAGAGAGAGACGTTACCAGGAGACGTTACCAGAGAGAGACGTTACCAGAGAGACGTACCAGAGAGAGACGTTACCAGAGAGAGACGTTACCAGAGAGAGACGTTACCAGAGAGAGACGTTACCAGAGAGAGACGTTACAGAGAGAGACGTTACCAGAGAGAGACGTTACCAGAGAGAGACGTTACCAGAGAGAGACGTTACCAGAGAGAGACGTTACCAGAGAGAGACGTTACCAGAGAGAGACGTTACCAGAGAGAGACGTTACCAGAGAGAGACGTTACCAGAGAGAGACGTTACCAGAGAGAGACGTTACCAGAGAGAGACGTTACCAGAGAGAGACGTTACCAGAGAGAGACGTTACCAGAGAGAGACGTTACCAGAGAGACGTTACCAGAGAGAGACTGTACCAGAGAGACTGTACCAGAGAGACGTTACCAGAGAGAGACGTTACCAGAGAGAGACGTTACCAGAGAGAGACGTTACCAGAGAGAGACGTTACCAGAGAGAGACGTTACCAGAGAGAGACGTTACCAGAGAGAGACGTTACCAGAGAGAGACGTTACCAGAGAGAGACGTTACCAGAGAGAGACGTTACCAGAGAGAGACGTTACCAGAGAGAGACGTTACCAGAGAGACGTTACCAGAGAGAGACTGTACCAGAGAGACTGTACCAGAGAGACGTTACCAGAGAGAGACGTTACCAGAGAGAGACGTTACCAGAGAGAGACGTTACCAGAGAGAGACGTTACCAGAGAGAGACGTTACCAGAGAGAGACGTTACCAGAGAGACGTACCAGAGAGAGACGTTACCAGAGAGAGACGTTACCAGAGAGAGACGTTACCAGAGAGAGACGTTACCAGAGAGAGACGTTACCAGAGAGAGACGTTACCCGAGAGAGAGACGTTACCAGAGAGAGACGTTACCAGAGAGAGACTCTACCAGAGAGAGACGTTACCAGAGAGAGACATTACCAGAGAGAGACTCTACCAGAGAGAGACTCTACCAGAGAGAGACGTTACCAGAGAGAGACGTTACCAGAGAGAGACGTTACCAGAGAGAGACGTTACCAGAGAGAGACGTTACCAGAGAGAGACGTTAACAGAGAGAGACTCTACCAGAGAGAGACGTTACCAGAGAGAGACATTACCAGAGAGAGACTCTACCAGAGAGAGACGTTACCAGAGAGAGACGTTACCAGAGAGAGACGTTACCAGAGAGAGACGTTACCAGAGAGAGACGTTACCAGAGAGAGACGTTACCAGAGAGAGACGTTACCAGAGAGAGACGTTACCAGAGAGAGACGTTACCAGAGAGAGACGTTACCAGAGAGAGACGTTACCAGAGAGAGACGTTACCAGAGAGAGACTCTACCAGAGAGAGACGTTACCAGAGAGAGACATTACCAGAGAGAGACTCTACCAGAGAGAGACTCTACCAGAGAGAGACGTTACCAGAGAGAGACGTTACCAGAGAGAGACGTTACCAGAGAGAGACGTTACCAGAGAGAGACGTTACCAGAGAGAGACTCTACCAGAGAGAGACGTTACCAGAGAGAGACATTACCAGAGAGAGACTCTACCAGAGAGAGACTCTACCAGAGAGAGACGTTACCAGAGAGAGACGTTACCAGAGAGAGACGTTACCAGAGAGAGACGTTACCAGAGAGAGACGTTACCAGAGAGAGACGTTACCAGAGAGAGACTCTACCAGAGAGAGACGTTACCAGAGAGAGACTGTACCACGGTGGCACGGGGCGGCACGGTGGCAGAGTGGATAGCACTCTCGCCTCTCCGCAAGAAGGTCCTGGGTTCGAATCCCGGTCTGACCAGGCCCTTTCTACTGTACCAGAGAGAGACTGTACCAGAGAGAGAGACTGTACCAGAGAGAGACTGTACCAGAGAGAGAGACTGTACCAGAGAGAGAGACTGTACCAGAGAGAGACTGTACCAGAGAGAGAGACTGTACCAGAGACTGTACCAGAGAGAGACTGTACCAGAGAGAGAGACTGTACCAGAGAGAGACTGTACCAGAGAGAGAGACTGTACCAGAGACTGTACCAGAGAGAGACTGTACCAGAGAGAGAGACTGTACCAGAGAGAGAGACTGTACCAGAGAGAGACTGTACCAGAGAGAGAGACTGTACCAGAGAGAGACTGTACCAGAGACTGTACCAGAGAGACTGTACCAGAGAGAGACTGTACCAGAGAGAGACTGTACCAGAGACTGTACCAGAGAGAGACTGTACCAGAGAGAGACTGTACCAGAGACTGTACCAGAGAGAGACTGTACCAGAGAGAGACTGTACCAGAGACTGTACCAGAGAGAGACTGTACCAGAGAGAGACTGTACCAGAGAGAGAGACTGTACCAGAGAGAGACTGTACCAGAGAGAGACTGTACCAGAGAGAGAGACTGTACCAGAGACTGTACCAGAGAGAGACTGTACCAGAGACTGTACCAGAGAGAGACTGTACCAGAGAGAGACTGTACCAGAGAGAGAGAGAGACTGTACGAGAGAGAGACTGTACCAGAGACTGTACCAGAGAGAGACTGTACCAGAGAGAGACTGTACCAGAGAGAGAGAGAGACTGTACGAGAGAGAGACTGTACCAGAGAGAGAGAGAGACTGTACCAGACTGGAGGATGCAGATTCGTCAGGTTCTGCTGTTTGTGTGTTAAGTTTGTGTGTTAAGTTTGTGCGTTTAGTGAAGTACTTTAGTGTGTTTCTCCTGATCCTGAATGCTTTTGGAACCGTCTCTTTCAGATTTTTTCTATTTTCTATAGTCAGAGATAAAGCCCAAAGGACTGGACAGACCTGCTTTAGACCTGCTTTAGTCCTGCTTTAGTCCTGCTTTAGACCTGCTTTAGTCCTGCTTTAGTCCTGCTTTAGTCCTGCTTTAGTCCTGCTTTAGTCCTGCTTTAGTCCTGCTTTAGACCTGCTTTAGTCCTGCTTTAGACCTGCTTTAGACCTGATTTAGACCTGCTTTAGTCCTGCTTTAGTCCTGCTTTAGTCCTGCTTTAGTCCTGCTTTAGTCCTGCTTTAGTCCTGCTTTAGTCCTGCTTTAGTCCTGCTTTAGACCTGCTTTAGACCTGCTTTAGACCTGCTTTAGTCCTGCTTTAGACCTGCTTTAGACCTGATTTAGACCTGCTTTAGTCCTGCTTTAGTCCTGCTTTAGTCCTGGTTAGTCCAGAATGATGTTATTATCTTTGCCGGAGAGAAGCCCTAGTCTCTACATGGTCCTCACACATGGTCCTCAGTCTGAGAGAAGCCCCAGTCTCTACATGGTCCTCAATCTCAGCAGGACAGATTTATGAATAGCTGAAGCGTTTCTGAAACAGGACTGGTCTCTGCGGACGTTTAATTGGATTCGGGTTAAATCCCAGAGACGAGCGTCGACCCAGTTCTGCCACAAGCACGGACCATCACGGAGAGAAACCAGGTCTCAGAGACCAGAGAGGGACCAGAGAGAAGAGAGGGACCAGAGAGGGACCAGAGAGAAGAGAGACCAGAGAGGGACCAGAGAGAAGAGAGAGACCAGAGAGAGACCAGAGAGGGACCAGAGAGGGACCAGAGAGGGACCAGAGAGGGACCAGAGAGGGACCAGAGAGAATCATATGGACCACAAATTTACTTTAAAAGATTGTATGAAGTAAAATTGTTTGAATCTGAAAGTCAGACTTTGGTCCAGTGTTTGCTCCTCAACCTTTGGCCTTTATCTCTAGTTTTTAAGTTTGATGCTGTATCTTAACACGACCTGTGCAGTGTTGGTCCATATTATGGGATGCATTAACACCGGTTGCCACGGCAACTGGCCAATGGAACAGGGAGGCATCTTCACATGAGACTGCACTGTTTGACTTTATAAAAAAACAGACAGAAGCTGAATTAACGGAAGTCACAGACCTACTGTAGCCACAGCTGCCCCGGGGCACACACACAGACTAATGCCCCGTGATGTGAAGGCGTCTCTCTGTCCGACTCTATGACATCATCTATGACATCATCTGTGTTGGTTTCACTCTTGGTCGTTAGGTTTTGGATTTATTACTTTCGAGGCTGAACAGTCAGTGGAGCAGGCCGTCAACATGCATTATCACGACATCATGGGCAAAAAAGTGTGTAGTGGCAGTTACTATCTACCCTTTCACCACAACGGAGGCTGGAGTGACACACACACAGACACACACATATACAGAGACACACACTCACACACACAGTCCTATTCATTCCAATTCATATTCATATTTCTGAGTCTGAGTTGCTCCAGGCTCCGAGTGGACAGACCACTCCTGTAGGGTGGTCCGGGGGAGGTCTCCTGGAGGAGGTCTCCTGGAGGAGGTCTCCTGGAGGAGGTCTCCTGGAGGAGGTCTCCTGGAGGAGGTCTGTAGGAGGTCTGGGGGAGGTCTTCATAGAGTCGTGTGGCTGCAGGTATTCATTCCAACAGCAGGAGGCTCCTCCCACTTCCTCAGGTGAGTCCAGTCCTAACCTAAAGTGCTGAGGAAATAGGTGGAGTCTGTTCTCCTGCTCAGGTTGGAGTGAAAACCTGCAGCCACAGCGGGTCTTTGAGGACAGTCACCCCTGGACTAAATGAATACATTTTGAACGTAGCGCCTCCTACAGGATTGGTTCTGCACTGTTTCTTTTGTGTTTCCGTCACTTTCAACATTTTGGATTTGTTTTTGGAGTTGGCAGTGACTGAGAATCTTCACACTGTGTCTGAGTCTATTTGTTCTAGCTCCAGACGAAGGATCAGGAAGCAAACACCAGACTTCACTCTGATTAAAGCTCAGGCACCTTACTTTCAAACCGCACTCTGTCTGAAAGATGTGACAAAGAGAGACCACCCAGTTCAGTCCCTGTGCTCCTCAGGGTCCCACCAGGAGGCCAGTCCCTGTGCTCCTCAGAGTCCCAGCAGGGGGCCAGTCCCTGTGCTCCTCAGAGTCCCAGCAGGGGGCCAGTCCCTGTGCTCCTCAGAGTCCCAGCAGGAGGCCAGTCCCTGTGCTCCTCAGAGTCCCAGCAGGGGGCCAGTCCCTGTGCTCCTCAGAGTCCCACCAGGAGGCCAGTCCCTGTGCTCCTCAGAGTCCCAGCAGGAGGCCAGTCCCTGTGCTCCTCAGAGTCCCACCAGGAGGCCAGTCCCTGTGCTCCTCAGAGTCCCAGCAGGAGGCTAGTCCCTGTGCTCCTCAGAGTCCCAGCAGGGGGCCAGTCCCTGTGCTCCTCAGAGTCCCAGCAGGAGG
This sequence comes from Knipowitschia caucasica, assembly GCA_964034765.1. NCBI lineage: Eukaryota > Metazoa > Chordata > Actinopteri > Gobiiformes > Gobiidae > Knipowitschia > Knipowitschia caucasica. The sequence goes on along the minus strand of OZ035824.1, from coordinate 200,143 downwards.
CTAGTCCCTGTGCTCCTCAGAGTCCCAGCAGGAGGCCAGTCCCTGTGCTCCTCAGAGTCCCAGCAGGAGGCCAGTCCCTGTGCTCCTCAGAGTCCCAGCAGGAGGCCAGTCCCTGTGCTCCTCAGAGTCCCAGCAGGGGGCCAGTCCCTGTGCTCCTCAGTCTTTTCATGATATTAGAAAGACTTGCACTTTTAGACACATCAACTGCATTACAGAAAGCTGGGGTCTGTGACTTTAAAGCTGGGGTCTGTGACTTTAAAGCTGGGGTCTGTGACTTTAAAGCTGGGGTCTGTGACTTTAAAGCTGGGGTCTGTGACTTTAAAGCTGGGGTCTGTGACTCTCAGACCAATTGAACTCTGTGTTAAAACCATTTCTCTGGTTCTGACTCTAAAACAGCCAATCAGCTCGCAGCCCACTTTAAAGCACCAGAGCAAACAACTTAAAGCTGAGAAAAGTCTTGTGTCCTCATTGTGCGTTTGTCACATTTGTGGAGAAATGACCGCGGAGAGAAAACTACAGCTCCATAACTGGTGCATGAAGCTCTGCTGCTGGGAGCCGACAGAAATAGACTGAGGGAGGGGGTGAGGGGGTGAGGGGGTGAGGGAGGGGGAGAGGAGGTATTGGGGTCACCTTGCAGCAGGAACAGTGTATCATAGACTCCTGGTGTCCTTCTCTGTCGACCCAATTACACTCACACGTTTCCGGCCCCTGTCCTGTGGGCCCCTCCTGTGGGCCACTGTCCTGTGGGCCCCTGTCCTGTGGGCCCCTCCTGTGGGCCCCTCCTGTGGGCCACTGTCCTGTGGGCCCCTGTCCTGTGGGCCCCTCCTGTGGGCCCCTCCTGTGGGCCACTGTCCTGTGGGCCCCTGTCCTGTGGGCCCCTCCTGTGGGCCCCTCCTGTGGGCCACTGTCCTGTGGGCCCCTCCTGTGGGCCACTGTCCTGTGGGCCCCTGTCCTGTGGGCCCCTGTCCTGTGGGCCCCTCCTGTGGGCCCCTCCTGTGGGCCCCTCCCCGTGGGCCCCTCCCCGTGGGCCCCTCCCCGTGGGCCCCTCCCCCTGATGGATGCTGTGATTCCTGAACTGGATCTGTGCTTCATCTGCTCCACTTTCTGCTCCTGTCCCAGATCTGAGCGTCCCCAAAGCACAAGAGAAAGTCAAGAGCAACGGCTGCAAAACTCTTCAGCCTCAAAACCACTCCTTCCCCTGACGCCACTGATGCTAAAGCTAATGCTAAGGCTAACACAGAACATGCTGATTTTAAAATTGTCGCAGATTTTCCAAACCTGAGAGAGCCACACGGAGACACAATATCAAGGGTAACACTTTGGTCGTACAGTGTGTGTAACAACATCACACACAAACTGAGGAGCAAAGGGACTGGCCTCCTGCTGGGACTCTGAGGAGCACAGGGACTGGACTCCTGCTGGGACTCTGAGGAGCACAGGGACTGGCCTCCTGCTGGGACTCTGAGGAGCACAGGGACTGGCCTCCTGCTGGGACTCTGAGGAGCACAGGGACTGGACTCCTGCTGGGACTCTGAGGAGCACAGGGACTGGCCTCCTGCTGGGACTCTGAGGAGCACAGGGACTGGACTCCTGCTGGGACTCTGAGGAGCACAGGGACTGGACTCCTGCTGGGACTCTGAGGAGCACAGGGACTGACCTCCTGCTGGGACTCTGAGGAGCACAGGGACTGGCCTCCTGCTGGGACTCTGAGGAGCACAGGGACTGGACTCCTGCTGGGACTCTGAGGAGCACAGGGACTGGAGATTGTATGAAGACTAAATGATATTTTTGGACACAGTATGAAGATGAAGATGGTGTGTGCATGTTCCTCGTCTTCGTCTGCTCAGATACAAACGTCTGCTAAAAGCATGTTAGCATTAGCTAAAGCATGTTAGCGTTAGCTAAAGCATGTTAGCAATAGCTAAAGGTAAGTGACTCCATTACAGCTTCAACAGTCTGTGTTTCTCAGGTACAGCTCTAACCCAAAGCTTTGGTCAGTGTTCTGTCTGTTATTACCCTCAGGCTCCAGTGCCTGAGAAACACAGAACCCATTCAGTCAACTGTACACTTAGTGCGCCTGACCTTGGCCCCAGACTGTGGCCCCTGACCCCTGACCTTGGCCCCAGACTGTGGCCCCTGACCCCTGACGTTGGCCCAAGACAGTGGCCCCTGACCCCTGACCTTGGTGTGAAGACGCTGCTGAGGCCCCTGTGCTGTGTTCAGGTTGAAGTTAAAAAAGCAGAGCCACGAGACGCTAAAGCCCCGGGTCAGTGGGGGTCCCGGGGGATCCTCAGCCCCCCCAACGGCTGGACTAGTGCCCCCCCCACGGGCTGGACTCCCTACGGAGCTCAAGGTGAGAAGGGGAGAGAGGGGGAGACAGGGGGAGGCAGAGAGGGGGGAGACAGAGGGAGACAGAGAGGGTGGAGACAGAGGGAGTCAGAGAGAGACAGAGGGGGAGACAGGAGACAGGGGGAGAGAGGGGGAGGCCGAGAGGGGGGAGACAGAGGGAGACAGGGGGAGACAGGTCCTGTTTGTCTTATGTCCCGTTAATAACATGTGTTCTCTGCAGGAGTTTGGGTCTCGACCACAGGACAGACCCTCGGTGAGTGTCTGCTGCAGGTGTGGGGCTCTGGGGACAAGACCCCCCTCTGGACCTGGTCCTGGTCCTATAGGGGACCTGGTCCTGGACCATGAGGCTTAGAAAGACCATGAAGTTCATGAACTTTGGGGAACAGATGAAGGACACACAGGAGCTTTAGAGACTGAGCCGTTTGAAAGTGTTAGTGGTGAACATGATACGATACGATACGATACGATATGATATGATATGATGTCATGCAATATATATTAATGTATTGTAATGTCCTTCCTCAAGTGGAGGAGTTCAAGTATCTCGGGGTCTTCACGAGTGAGGGAAGAATGGAGCGTGAGATTGACAGGCGGATCAGTGCAGCGTGCGCAGTGATGCGGTCGCTGTATCGGACTGTTGTGGTGAAGAGGGAGCAGCGTCTGCAGTCAGAGCTCCCTCACCTATGGTCATGAGCTTTGGGTAATGACTGAAAGAACGAGATCGCGGATACAAGCGGTCGAAATGAGCTTCCTCCGCAGAGTGGCTGCTCCCTTAGAGATAGAGTGAGGAGCTCAGTCACACGGGAAGAGCTCGGAGTAGAGCCGCTGCTCCCTTAGAGATAGAGTGAGGAGCTCAGTCACCCTAATGGATGAAGCGGGAGAAAATGGATGGATGGATATTGTAATGTAATATAGGTAGGGCTGTCAAAATGATCGCGTTTAACTAAAAAAATATGCGCTTAACGCATGTCTGAATGACCCGCCCATGTATCCATAATATCACTCAGAATGACCCATGTGTCCATAATATCACTCAGAATGACTCATGTATCCATAATATCACTCAGAATGACCCATGTGTCCATAATATCACTCAGAATGACTCATGTATCCATAATATCACTCAGAATGACCCATGTATCCATAATATCACTCAGAATGACTCATGTGTCCATAATATCACTCAGAATGACTCATGTGTCCATAATATCACTCAGAATGACTCATGTGTCCATAATATCACTCAGAATGACTCATGTGTCCATAATATCACTCAGAATGACCCATGTGTCCATAATATCACTCAGAATGACTCATGTGTCCATAATATCACTCAGAATGACTCATGTGTCCATAATATCACTCAGAATGACCCATGTATCCATAATATCACTCAGAATGACCCATGTGTCCATAATATCACTCAGAATGACCCATGTGTCCATAATATCACTCAGAATGACTCATGTGTCCATAATATCACTCAGAATGACCCATGTATCCATAATATCACTCAGAATGACTCATGTATCCATAATATCACTCAGAATGACCCATGTGTCCATAATATCACTCAGAATGACCCATGTGTCCATAATATCACTCAGAATGACCCATGTATCCATAATATCACTCAGAATGACCCATGTGTCCATAATATCACTCAGAATGACCCATGTGTCCATAATATCACGGACACATGTGTAAGATGGAGACAGAGCAGGTCTCTGGGAATTAATTTTTTCAAAGAACGTGTGACGGCGACACTTGCTGTTGTTTGTATGAACTGCAGTCCGCCCCCTCCGTGGCCGCAGCGTTCTGACCCGGGGCAGCTGCGGCCCCTCTGGACAGAGGTTCCAAACTTCAGCGGCTACATTTGGTATGAATGACATGTGTCATTACATTTGATAATCTCATTTAACTTGGACTGGATTTGAAATAGAATGGTAAAAATGCGATTAATTGTTAGTTAACTCAGCATTACTACTAGGGTCGCCAACTTGAAAACAAAAAAATAAGGGACACCATTTGGGTGGATCGGGTTGAGCACTTTTTTGTCCTAATTTCAGTCTACACAGTAATCTACATAATCACAGTTTTTAGATTGTAATTTATTGATTAAATTGGAGGTCCTCCGCCGGGACCTGGAGGGGGATATTGAGTCCGAGTGGACCATGTTCTCTTCCTCTATCGCCGATGCGGCGGCTCGTAGCTGTGGTCGCAAGGTCTCTGGTGCTGGTCCCGGCGGCAACCCCCGAACCCGGTGGTGGACACCGGCAGTAAGGAATGCCGTCAGGCTGAAGAAGGAGTCCTATCGAGCCATGATGGTTCGGGGGACTCCTGAGGCAGCTGTCCAGTACCGGCAGGCCAAGCGTGCCGCGGCCCGGGCTGTTGCAGAGGCAAAAACCCGGGACTGGGAGGAGTTCGGAGAGTCCATGGAGCATGACTATCGGTCGGCCTCGAAGAGATTCTGGCAAACCGTCCGGCGCCTCAGGAGGGGGAAGCAGTGCTTTGCCAACACCGTTTATGGTGCGGGTGGAGAGCTGCTGACCTCGACTGGGGATATTGTCGGGCGGTGAAAGGAATACTTCGAGGTTCTCTTCAACCCCCCGTCACGTCCTCCGTCCAGGAGGCAGAGGCTGAGAATGTTGGGGCGGATACTTCCATCTCCCTGGCAGAGGTCACCAAGGTGGTTGGCAGCCTCCATGGTGGCAAGAGGCCGGGAGTGGATGAGATCCGTCCTGACTATATAAAGTCTCTGGATGTTGTAGGACTGTCTTGGCTGACACGTCTCTGCAACATCGCGTGGCGATCGGGGGCGGTGCCAATGGAGTGGCAGACCGGGGTGGTGGTCCCTCTCTACAAGAAGGGGGACCGGAGGGTGTGTTCCAATTATCGTGGGATACACAATACAATACAATTTATTCTTATATAGCCCTAGGTCACAACAGAAGTCATCTCAGAGACTTAACAAAACCATTGAAATCACCAACACAGGTCAGAGAATCAACAGTTAAAACACATGAAGAATATAAAGCACACACAGAAGAAAATGTCCATACATGTTGTAGAATGCTAAAGTGTCCTGATCATCACCAATCCTTTCTGTTGGACACTAACTGTTCAACAAGACCCTCCTGCATCCACAAGGAACAACTCTTAAAAAACCCAGTGGGAAAAAGTGAGAAACCTTGGAGGAGAACTAGAGAAACCCACAGGGAGGGAGACCCATATGAGAAAGGGATCCGCTCCTCCGGACGGACAGGCTAATGATCTAGGACCTAAGCTAGCTACAGAACGTGGACCAGTGGACGCTGAACGTGGACAGGTGCAGGACTGAAGCACTCCCAGGCGGGTCGGGCGGGGCAGTCCGCAGGTGTAGATGGAGGAGGCCAGGCTCAGAGATCCCGTCATCGTACCATGAAACAGACAATGGGACAACGGGTGAATAGCAATGAACAAACTACAGTCAAAATCCTAAAAGTGCTAAACAGATAAAGTAGGAAGGAGGAGAGGATAGTGCTCAAGTTACCATACTTCTCCAGCAGGGGGCTCCCTATGCAGCTTGACTGACAGTCTGAGGAGTTTAGCCTTCCCAGAGTCTTACCTTCCTAGCCATATGCTAAACTAAAGAGGACTGTTTTAAACCTAGCCTTGAATGAAGAGAGCGTATCTGAAAGGAGGCGAGACAGCAGCAGCCACGGCTAGGCTAGGCTAGGCTACAGCACCAAGATTCATGGATTACACACCAGGTGTGCAAACCGATCCAGGCAAACCTAATTATATATTATATATCATATACATCATATATACAATACATACCATATATATCATATATAATACACAACATAACATACAGCATAATATATAACATAATATACAACATAACACAATACACAACATAATACATATATTGTATAATATATAACATAATACAGCATATATATATAATATATACACCATATATTATATATGACCTAACTATATGCTAAATTAAAGTAAAGTGCTTTAAGCCTGGCCTTGAATGTGGAGACCGTATCTGCTTCCTTAACATAAATGAAGCTGATTCCACAGTAAAGGAGCTTGGAGCTAAATGCTCTGCCGCCAACAGTGACCTTTGAGACCTTAGGAACCACCAGACGTCTGGCGTTTTGTGAGCGCAACGCTCGACCTGGTTGATACGACACTAACGTGTCTTGGAGATAAGAGGGAGCCAAGCCATTTATGGCTTTATATGTTAAGAGTAGGATTTTAAACTTTATTCTGTACTCCACAGGGAGCCAGTGGAGTGATTTTAACACCGGAGTTATGTGCTCCCTCCTTTTGGTACCTGTTAAGATCCTAGCTGCTGTATTCTGAACGAGCTGGAAGCTCTTCAAAGAGGCTTTAGGGCACGCTGCCAGTAAAGCGTTACAGTAGTCGAGCCTTGAGGTGACAAACGCGTGAATAAGTTTTTTTGCGTCACTCCTCAGCCTCCCCGGTAAGGTCTACTCAAATGTACTGGAGAGGAGGCTACGGCCGATGGTCGAATCTCGGATCCAGGAGGAGCAGTGTGGTTTTCGTCCCGGCCGCGGAACACTGGACCAGCTCTATACTCTCCATCGGATACTCGAGGGTTCATGGGAGTTCGCCCAACCTGTCCACATGTGCTTTGTGGATTTGGAGAAGGCGTTCGACTGTGTTCCCCGGGGTGTTCTTTGGGGGGGTTCTCCAGGAGTACGGGGTCCAGGGTCCTCTGCTGAGGGCCTTTCGGTCCCTGTATGACCGGAGCCAGAGCTGTGTTCGCATTGCCGGCAGTAAGTCAGACCTTTTCTCGGTGCATGTTGGCCTCCGACAGGGCTGCCCTTTGTCACCGGTTCTGTTCACTGTCTTTATGGACAGAATTTCTAGGCGCAGCCAGGGGTTGGAGGGGGTCCGGTTCAGGGACCACAGGATTTCATCTCTGCTGTTTGCGGACGATGTTGTCCTGTTGGCTCCAACGAACCAGGACCTGCAGCATGCACTGGGACGGTTTGCAGCCGAGTGTGAAGCGGCTGGGATGAGAATCAGCACCTCCAAATCTGGTAAAGAGGGAGCTGAGCCGAAAGGCAAAGCTCTCGATTTACCAATCAATCTTCGTTCCCTCTCTCACCTATGGTCATGAGCTTTGGGTAGTGTCCGAAAGAACGAGATCGCGGATACAAGCGTCGAAATGAGCTTCCTCCGCAGAGTGGCTGCTCCCTTAGAGATAGAGTGAGGAGCTCGGTCACACGGGAGGAGCTCGGAGTAGAGCCGCTGCTCCCTTAGAGATAGGGTGAGGAGCTCAGTCACACGGGAGGAGCTCGGAGTAGAGCCGCTGCTACTCCACGTCGAGAGGAACCAGTTGAGGTGGCTCGGGCATCTGTTCCGGATGCCTCCTGGACGCCTCCCTGGGGAGGTGTTCCGGGCACGTCCCACCGGGAGGAGGCCCCGGGGAAGACCCAGGACACGCTGGAGGGACTATGTCTCTCAGCTGGCCTGGGAACGCCTTGGAGTCCCCCCGGACGAGCTGGAGGAAGTGTGTGAGAGGGAAGTCTGGGCGTCTCTGCTTAGACTGCTGCCCCCGCAACCCGGCAACGGATGAAGCGGAGGAAAACGGACGGACGGACGGAATTTATTGACTACATATATAAAAAACAAATCCTTAGTTAAAAATGAAATTGAATAAATTGGCTGGTTAAAAACTTAATGCATTCTTATTAGTAATAAAAAAATATAAAAAAAAGACAAATACTGTAACATACATTATTTATGAATGTTACAGTAAAAACCAATTTCTGTAAAAGCAAAAGAAAAAAGAAAAACATGTATTCATTAAAAAAACTCACAAATCAAAGTCTGTAGCAGTTCGATATGGTCATTATTTATATTGTCTGAGTTTTGTGCAAGTTTGTGGCTTCAGTACAAGCTATTGTTCGTTTACAGCTGGTCTGGATATTTGTTGACGGTCCCTAAGTGCTTTTCTCGGCGCTTGCAGTGCATTGGATTCAGAGGATTTCTCTGCATTAAAACAGCACATTGAATTTGTAAAATCAACGTAGAGATGATCATTTTAGCACAATTACTTTTGTTTAACAAAGTAGCTTTCGTGGGCTATTGACGGCGGAAGTCCGAATCCGGGAAAATTACGCTACTTTACCAAACTTCTGACGTGATGATGCTGCGGGCACGGCCCACGCTGGCGATTGTCAACATTAAACCAACGTCTGTGATCAAGCCTACGCCCCTTTGACACTGATTGGCCGAAAGGTAGATGCTTAAACTATGATCATTACTGTGTGTGTGTGTGTTCGTGTGTGTGTGACATGCAGTGAGTGAGTGATGCATTTAAGGTGGCTCTGAAAATACGGGACAAAAGCCGTCCCGTATCAGTTCAAATACGGGAAAATTCCGTATTTCAAGGGACGGTTGGCAACCCTAATTACTACGCGATTAATCAACTAAAACATTTGAATGGTTTGACAGCCCTAAATATAAGTGATATAATGTAATTGTAATGTAAAGGTTGTGTTGCTGCTCAGCAGGATACGCTCCAGGTCTGGCAGCAGCGCGGGGCACCCCCTCTCAGCCGCCCTCACCCTTCAGTGCCTTCCTGGTCACGGGCCCCGGCTTCACTCAGGGCTTTCAGCAGAGCTACAGCACAGCGCCCCCCTTTGGTCAGTACTCACCATTGCTCTACAGGACCAGAGAGAGAAACCAGAGAGAGAGACCAGAGAGAGAGACCAGAGAGAGAGACCAGAGAGAGAGACCAGAGAGCGAAAGACCAGAGAGAGACCAGAGAGAGAGACCAGAGAGAGAGACCAGAGAGAGAGACCAGAGAGAGAGACCAGAGAGAGAGACCAGAGAGAGAGACCAGAGACCAGAGAGAGACCAAAGACCAGAGAGAGAAAGACCAGAGAGACAGAGAGAGAGAGACCAGAGAGAGAGAGACCAGAGAGAGAGAGACCAGAGACCAGAGAGAGAAAGACCAGAGAGAAAGACCAGAGAGAAAGACCAGAAAGAGACCAGAGAGAGTAATAGTGATGTCACATGTTGCATGTGTTTTCAGCCGGCTACAGTTTCGCCGCCGCACAAACCGAGCAGTTCACCGCAGTGCCCCCTCCCCCCCCCACCCCTGGGACTGCTCCTCTGGGCTACGCTCCCCCAACCACCCCCACTCAGGATCTGAAGGCTCCAGGAGGGCTGCCCGACTTCCCCTACGGCCAGTATGGTAGGTCCTCCTCCTACTGTCCTTCTACTGTCGGCATGGTAGGTCCTCCTCCTACTGTCCTTCTACTGTCGGCATGGTAGGTCCTCCTCCTACTGTCCTTCTACTGTCGGCATGGTAGGTCCTCCTCCTACTGTCCTTCTACTGTCGGCATGGTAGGTCCTCCTCCTATTGTCCTCCTACTGTCGGTATGGTAGGTCCTCCTCCTACTGTCGGTATGGTAGGTCCTCCTCCTACTGTCCTTCTACTGTCGGCATGGTAGGTCCTCCTTCTACTGTCGGCATGGTAGGTCCTCCTCCTACTGTCCTTCTACTGTCGGCATGGTAGGTCCTCCTCCTATTGTCTTCCTACTGTCTCTATGGTAGGTCCTTCTCCTACTGCCGGTATGGTAGATTCTCATTCTACTGAATGGCTCTGTTCGGAGTGATGAGGGGAGACGGGAGTCAGAGGAGGAGCAGTGACTTCTCTTTCTCTGTCTCTTTCTCTTTCTCTTTCTCTGCCTCTTTCTCTGCCTCTTTCTCTTTCTCTGCCTCTTTCTCTCTCTCTGCTTCTGTCTTTGTCTCGGTCTCTTTCTCTTTCTCTACCTCTGCCTCTGCCTCTGTCTCTGCCTCTGCCTCTGCCTCTGTCTCTGCCTCTGTCTCTGCCTCTGTCTCTGCCTCTGCCTCTGTCTCTGCCTCTGCCTCTGCCTCTGCCTCTGTCTCTGCCTCTGCCTCTGCCTCTGTCTCTGCCTCTGCCTCTGTCTCTGCCTCTGTCTCTGTCTCTGCCTCTGTCTCTGCCTCTGTCTCTGCCTCTGTCTCTGTCTCTGTCTCTGCCTCTGTCTCTGCCTCTGCCTCTGCCTCTGTCTCTGCCTCTGCCTCTGCCTCTGTCTCTGCCCCTGTCTCTGCCTCTGCCTCTATCTCTGCCTCTGTCTCTGCCTCTGCCTCTGCCTCTGTCTCTGCCTCTGCCTCTGTCTCTGTCTCTTTCTCTACCTCTGTCTCTGTCTCTGTCTCTGCCTCTGCCTCTGCCTCTGTCTCTGCCTCTGCCTCTGCCTCTGTCTCTGCCCCTGTCTCTGCCTCTGTCTCTGCCTCTGTCTCTGTCTCTGCCTCTGCCTCTGTCTCTCTCTGCCTCTGCCTCTGCCCCTGTCTCTGTCTCTGTCTCTCTCTGCCTCTGCCCCTGCCTCTGTCTCTGCCCCTGTCTCTGTCTCTGCCTCTGTCTCTGCCTCTGTCTCTGTCTCTGCCTCTGCCTCTGTCTCTCTCTGCCTCTGCCTCTGCCCCTGTCTCTGTCTCTGTCTCTCTCTGCCTCTGCCCCTGCCTCTGCCTCTGCCCCTGTCTCTGTCTCTGCCTCTGCCTCTGTCTCTGTCTCTGTCTCTGCCCGTCTCTGTCTCTGCCCCTGTCTCTGCCTCTGCCTCTGCCTCTGTCTCTGCCCCTGTCTCTGCCCCTGTCTCTGCCTCTGTCTCTGCCTCTGCCTCTGCCTCTGTCTCTGCCTCTGCCTCTGTCTCTGCCTCTGTCTCTGTCTCTGTCTCTGTCTCTCCTCTGCCCTCTGCCTCTGCCCCTGTCTCTGTCTCTGTCTCTGCCTCTGCCCCTGCCTCTGCCTCTGCCCCTGCCTCTGCCTCTGTCTCTGTCTCTGCCTCTGTCTCTGCCTCTGTCTCTGTCTCTGCCTCTGCCTCTGCCTCTGTCTCTGCCTCTGCCCCTGTCTCTGTCTCTGCCTCTGTCTCTGCCTCTGCCTCTGCCTCTGCCTCTGTCTCTGCCTCTGCCTCTGCCTCTGCCCCTGCCCCTGTCTCTGCCCCTGCCTCTGTCTCTGCCTCTGTCTCTGCCTCTGCCTCTGCCTCTGCCTCTGTCTCTGCCTCTGCCTCTGTCTCTGTCTCTGTCTCTGTCTCTGCCTCTGCCTCTGCCTCTGTCTCTGTCTCTGCCTCTGCCTCTGTCTCTGTCTCTGCCTCTGTCTCTGTCTCTGTCTCTGCCTCTGCCTCTGTCTCTGTGTCTCTGTCTCTGTCTCTGTCTCTGTCTCTGCCTCTGCCTCTGCCTCTGTCTCTGTCTCTGCCTCTGTCTCTGCCTCTGTCTCTGTCTCTGTCTCTGCCTCTGTCTCTGCCTCTGTCTCTGCCTCTGCCTCTGCCTCTGTCTCTGTCTCTGCCTCTGCCTCTGTCTCTGTCTCTGCCTCTGTCTCTGTCTCTGTCTCTGCCTCTGCCTCTGTCTCTGTGTCTCTGTCTCTGTCTCTGTCTCTGTCTCTGCCTCTGCCTCTGCCTCTGCCTCTGTCTCTGTCTCTGTCTCTGTCTCTGTCTCTGCCTCTGTCTCTGTCTCTGTCTCTGCCTCTGTCTCTGCCTCTCATCGCTCCTTATCGCTCCTTACTCCTCCTTATCCCTCCTTATCGCTCCTTATCCCTCCTTATCGCTCCTTACTCCTCCTTATCCCTCCTTATCGCTCCTTATCCCTACTTATCCCTCCTTATCGCTCCTTATCGCTCCTTATCCCTCCTTATCGCTCCTTATCCCTCCTTATCGCTCCTTATCCCTCCTTATCCCTCCTTATCGCTCCTTATCGCTCCTTATCCCTCCTTATCGCTCCTTATCCCTCCTTATCGCTCCTTATCGCTCCTTATCGCTCCTTATCCCTCCTTATCGCTCCTTATCGCTCCTTATCCCTCCTTATCGCTCCTTATCCCTCCTTATCGCTCCTTATCGCTCCTTATCCCCCCTTATCCCTCCTTATCCCTCCTTATCCCTCCTTATCACTCCTTATCGCTCCTTATCCCTCCTTATCGCTCCTTATCCCTCCTTATCCCCCCTTATCCCTCCTTCCTTATCCCTCCTCCTATCCCTCCTTATCCCTCCTTATCCCTCCTTATCCTCTTATCCCTCCTTATCCCTCCTTATCCCTCCTTATCCCCTCCTTTATCCCTCCTTATCCCTCCTTATCGCTCCTTATCCCTCCTTATCGCTCCTTATCCCTCCTTATCCCCCCTTATCCCCTCCTTTATCCCTCCTTATCCCTCCTTATCCCTCCTATCCCTATCCCTCCCCCTTATCCCTCCTTATCCCTCCTTATCCCTCCTCCTTATCCCTCCTTATCCCTCCTTATCCCCCTTATCCCTCCTTATCCCTCCTTATCGCTCCTTATCCCTCCTTATCCTCCTTATCCCCTTATCCCCTTATCCCTCCTTATCCCTCCTTATCCCTCCTTATCCTCCTTATCCTCCTTATCCCTCCTTATCCCTTACTCCTTATCCCTCCTTATCCCTCCTTATCCCTCCTTATCCCTCCTTATCCTCCTTATCCCTCCTTATCCCTCCTTATCCCTCCTTATCCCTCCTTATCCTCCTTATCCCTCCTTATCCCTCCTTATCCCTCCTTATCGCTCCTTATCCCTCCTTATCCCTCCTTATCCCTCCTTATCGCTCCTTATCCCTCCTTATCCCTCCTTATCCCTCCTTATCCTCCTTATCCTCTATCCCTCCTTATCCCTCCTTATCGCTCCTTATCCTCCTTATCCCTCCTTATCCCTCCTTATCCCTCCTTATCCCTCTCCTTATCCCTCCTTATCGCTCCTTATCCCCTTATCCTCCTTATCCCTCCTTATCCTCCTTATCCCTCCTTATCCCTCCTTATCGCTCCTTATCACTCCTCCTTATCCCTCCTTATCGCTCCTTATCGCTCCTTATCCCCCTTATCCCTCCTTATCCCTCCTTATCCCTCCTTATCCCTCCTTATCCCTCCTTATCCCTCCTTATCCCTCCTTATCCTCCTCCTTATCCCTCCTCCTTATCCCTCCTTATCCCTCCTTATCCCTCCTTATCCCTCCTTATCCCCCTTATCCCTCCTTATCCCTCCTTATCCCTCCTTATCGCTCCTTATCCCCTTATCCCTCCTTATCCCTCCTTATCCCTCCTTATCCCTCCTTATCCCCTTATCCTCCTATCCCTCCTTATCCCTCCTTATCCTCCTTATCCCTCCTTATCCCTCCTTATCCTCCTTATCCCTCCTTATCCTTATCCTCCTTATCCCTCCTTATCCCTCCTTATCCCTCCTTATCCCTCCTTATCGCTCCTTATCCCTCCTTATCGCTCCTTATCCCTCCTTATCCTCCTTATCCCTCCTTATCCCTCCTTATCCCTCCTTATCCCTCCTTATCCCTCCTTATCCCTCCTTATCCCTCCTTATCCCTCCTTATCCCTCCTTATCCCTCCTTATCCCTCCTTATCCCTCCTTATCCCTCCTTATCCCTCCTTATCCCTCCTTATCCCTCCTTATCCCTCCTTATCCCTCCTTATCCTCCTTATCCCTCCTTATCCTCCTTTCCCCTTTATCGCTCCTTATCCCTCCTTATCGCTCCTCCTATCGCTCCTTATCCCTCCTTATCCCTCCTTATCCCTCCTTATCGCTCCTTATCCCTCCTTATCCCTCCTTATCGCTCCTTATCCCTCCTTATCGCTCCTTATCCCTCCTTATCGCTCCTTATCCCTCCTTATCCCTCCTTATCCCTCCTTATCCCTCCTTATCGCTCCTTATCCCTCCTTATCGCTCCTTATCGCTCCTTATCGCTCCTTATCCCTCCTTATCGCTCCTTATCCCTCCTTATCGCTCCTTATCGCTCCTTATCCCTCCTTATCCCTCCTTATCGCTCCTTATCCCTCCTTGTCGCTCCTTATCCCTCCTTATCACTCCTCCTTATCCCTCCTTATCCCTCCTTGTCGCTCCTTATCCCTCCTTATCACTCTCCTTATCACTCTCCTTATCCCTCCTTATCCCTCCTTATCGCTCCTTATCCCTCCTTATCCCTCCTTATCGCTCCTTATCCCTCCTTATCCCTCCTTGTCGCTCCTTATCCCTCCTTATCACTCCTCCTTATCCCTCCTTATCGCTCCTTATCGCTCCTTATCGCTCCTTATCCCTCCTTATCGCTCCTTATCCCTCCTTATCCCTCCTTATCCCTCCTTATCGCTCCTTATCCCTCCTTATCGCTCCTTATCGCTCCTTATCCCTCCTTAGCCCTCCTTATCGCTCCTTATCGCTCCTTATCCCTCCTTATTCCTCCTTATCCCTCCTTATCGCTCCTTATCCCTCCTTATCGCTCCTTATCCCTCCTTATCGCTCCTTATCCTCCTTATCCCTTATCCTCCTTATCGCTCCTTATCCCTCCTTATCCCTCCTTATCCCTCCTTATCGCTCCTTATCCCTCCTTATCGCTCCTTATCCCTCCTTATCCTCCTTATCCCTCCTTATCCCTCCTTATCCCTCCTTATCCCTCCTTATCCCTCCTTATCCCTCCTTATCGCTCCTTATCCCTCCTTATCCCTCCTTATCGCTCCTTATCGCTCCTTATCCCTCCTTATCGCTCCTTATCCCTCCTTATCCCTCCTTATCGCTCCTTATCCCTCCTTATCGCTCCTTATCGCTCCTTATCCCTCCTTATCCCTCCTTATCCCTCCTTATCCCTCCTTATCACTCCTCCTTATCCCTCCTTATCCCTCCTTACTCCTCCTTATCCCTCCTTATCCCTCCTTATCCCTCCTTACTCCTCCTTATCCCTCCTTATCCCTCCTTACTCCTCCTTATCCCTCCTTACTCCTCTTTATCGCTCCTTATCACTCCTTACTCCTCCTTATCCCGCCTTATCCCTCCTTATCCCTCCTTACTCCTCCTTACTCCTCCTTACTCCTCCTTATCCCTCCTTATCCCTCCTTATCCCTCCTTACTCCTCCTTACTCCTCCTTATCCCTCCTTATCCCTCCTTACTCCTCCTTATCCCTCCTTATCCCTCCTTACTCCTCCTTATCCCAGCTGCTGCTCCTTCTTACACCCAAACTTAAAAGCCATGAAAATAGATATTCTCAAGATTATATTTAAGGACCCTAACCCAGGGTTAGAGGGTTAGGGCTATTCCTCCTCCGGACCATGTTCTCCCTCTGTCTGCGTAGGTTTCCTCCAGGTGCTCCAGTTTCCCCTTCCACTAAAAACTTGCAGGTGACTCTGGGAAAGGCATTATATAAATAAACTTGGTGGTGATGAACTACTACTGTAGCCACAGCTGCCCTGGGGCACACTGACAGAAGCGAGGCAACCAGTCTGTGCCATCGGCCCCTCCCACCACCACCAACCATTCACACAAACACCAGTCTCATTTTAATGTGGGGGAAGTGTCTTGCCTAAGGACACAACCACAGTTTGGCACTTTACAGCCGCCCCACTGTGGCTGGTGTTCCCAGAGGTTAAGTGTCTTGCCCAAGGACACAACGACAGCAGACAATGGGAGTCGGTGGAGAAAGTCTGACTGAGCTACTGTCGCCCCAACATGTAGTTATAGAACCATATAGAGGATTATAGAATAGTATATCCCTCAGAGCTGTTAAAGATGATCAGATGTTCATGGTTGAGTTGTGGTGTCACTCTTTGGTCTCTGTGACACACACACACACACACACACACACACACACACACGAGAAAGTCATATTTCTGAACTTCCTGTTGTTGATAAAGGGTTTTATTCAATAATATTATGAAAGTTTATATAAAAAGAACAACACTGCCCCCTGGTGTGTGTCTGAGGGAACACTGCCCCCTGGTGTGTGTCTGAGGGAACACTGCCCCCTGGTGTGTGTCTGAGGGAACACTGCCCCCTGGTGTGTGTCTGAGGGAACACTGCCCCCTGGTGTGTGTCTGAGGGAACACTGCCCCCTGGTGTGTGTCTGAGCTAAAACGTACCTTTTTCTTCAAAAGGCAAAGATTTGGACAAATATAGAAGGGGCCAAGCGCTGAATACGCCACAGGCCGAGACATGTGCGATAGAGCGCCACCTATAGGTCTACATAAAGAAAGTTCAGAAAGGATGAGGAATGGCTCAGACCCGAGAGGAGAGGGAAGGATGAGACCCAGGGGGAGAGGGACGTGTGAGACCCAGGGGGAGAGGGACGGGTGAGACCCAGGGGGAGAGGGACGGGTGAGACCCAGGGGGAGAGGGACGGGTGAGACCCAGGGGGAGAGGGAAGGGTGAGACCCAGGGGGAGAGGGGACGGGTGAGACCCAGGGGGAGAGGGACGTGTGAGACCCAGGGGGAGAGGGAAGGGTGAGTCCCAGGGGGAGAGGGACGGGTGAGACCCAGGGGGAGAGGGACGGGTGAGACCCAGGGGGAGAGGGACGGGTGAGACCGGGGGGAGAGGGAAGGGTGAGACCCAGGGGGAGAGGGACGGGTGAGACCCGAGAGGAGAGGGACGGGTGAGACCCAGGGGGAGAGGGAAGGGTGAGACCCAGGGGGAGAGGGGCGGGTGAGACCCAGGGGGAGAGGGACGGGTGAGACCCGAGAGGAGAGGGACGGGTGAGACCCGAGAGGAGAGGGACGGGTGAGACCCGAGAGGAGAGGGACGGGTGAGACCCAGGGGGAGAGGGAAGGGTGAGACCCAGGGGGAGAGGGACGTGTGAGACCCAGGGGGAGAGGGACGGGTGAGACCGAGGGGGAGAGGGACGGGTGAGACCCGAGAGGAGAGGGACGGGTGAGACCCGAGAGGAGAGGGACGGGTGAGACCCGAGAGGAGAGGGACGGGTGAGACCCAGGGGGAGAGGGACGGGTGAGACCCGAGAGGAGAGGGACGGGTGAGACCCAGGGGGAGAGGGACGGGTGAGACCCAGGGGGAGAGGGACGGGTGAGACCCAGGGGGAGAGGGACGGGTGAGACCCAGGGGGAGAGGGACGTGTGAGACCCAGGGGGAGAGGGAAGGGTGAGTCCCAGGGGGAGAGGGACGGGTGAGACCGGGGGGAGAGGGAAGGGTGAGACCCAGGGGGAGAGGGACGGGTGAGACCCGAGAGGAGAGGGACGGGTGAGACCCAGGGGGAGAGGGAAGGGTGAGACCCAGGGGGAGAGGGGCGGGTGAGACCCAGGGGGAGAGGGACGGGTGAGACCCGAGAGGAGAGGGGACGGGTGAGACCCGAGAGGAGAGGGACGGGTGAGACCCAGGGGGAGAGGGAAGGGTGAGACCCAGGGGGAGAGGGACGTGTGAGACCCAGGGGGAGAGGGACGGGTGAGACCGAGGGGGAGAGGGACGGGTGAGACCCGAGAGGAGAGGGACGGGTGAGACCCGAGAGGAGAGGGACGGGTGAGACCCGAGAGGAGAGGGACGGGTGAGACCCAGGGGGAGAGGGACGGGTGAGACCCGAGAGGAGAGGGACGGGTGAGACCCAGGGGGAGAGGGACGGGTGAGACCCAGGGGGAGAGGGACGGGTGAGACCCAGGGGGAGAGGGACGGGTGAGACCCAGGGGGAGAGGGACGGGTGAGACCCGAGAGGAGAGGGAAGGGTGAGACCCAGGGGGAGAGGGAAGGGTGAGACCCAGGGGGAGAGGGGCGGGTGAGACCCAGGGGGAGAGGGACGGGTGAGACCCGAGAGGAGAGGGACGGGTGAGACCCAGGGGGAGAGGGAAGGGTGAGACCCAGGGGGAGAGGGACGGGTGAGACCCAGGGGGAGAGGGACGTGTGAGACCCAGGGGGAGAGGGACGGGTGAGACCGAGGGGGAGAGGGAAGGGTGAGACCCAGGGGGAGAGGGACGGGTGAGACCCGAGAGGAGAGGGACGGGTGAGACCCGAGAGGAGAGGGACGGGTGAGACCCAGGGGGAGAGGGACGGGTGAGACCCAGGGGGAGAGGGACGGGTGAGACCCAGGGGGAGAGGGACGTGTGAGACCCAGGGGGAGAGGGAAGAGGGGGACACCAGTGTCTTGCTGTTGTGTTGCAGGTTATGACCAGTGTGTTGCTGTTGTGTTGCAGGTTATGACCAGTGTGTTGCTGTTGTGTTGCAGGGAATGACCAGTGTGTTGCTGTTGTGTTGCAGGTTATGACCAGTGTGCTGCTGTTGTGTTGCAGGTTATGACCAGTGTGTTGCTGTTGTGTTGCAGGTTATGACCAGTGTGTTGCTGTTGTGTTGCAGGTTATGACCAGTGTGTTGCTGTTGTGTTGCAGGTTATGACCAGTGTGTTGCTGTTGTGTTGCAGGTTATGACCAGTGTGTTGCTGTTGTGTTGCAGGGAATGACCAGTGTGCTGCTGTTGTGTTGCAGGTTATGACCAGTGTGCTGCTGTTGTGTTGCAGGTTATGACCAGTGTGTTGCTGTTGTGTTGCAGGTTATGACCAGTGTGTTGCTGTTGTGTTGCAGGTTATGACCAGTGTGTTGCTGTTGTGTTGCAGGTTATGACCAGTGTGCTGCTGTTGTGTTGCAGGTTATGACCAGTGTGTTGCTGTTGTGTTGCAGGTTATGACCAGTGTGTTGCTGTTGTGTTGCAGGTTATGACCAGTGTGCTGCTGTTGTGTTGCAGGTTATGACCAGTGTGTTGCTGTTGTGTTGCAGGTTATGTCAGTGTGTTGCTGTTGTGTTGCAGGTTATGACCAGTGTGTTGCTGTTGTGTTGCAGGTTATGACCAGTGTGCTGCTGTTGTGTTGCAGGTTATGACCAGTGTGTTGCTGTTGTGTTGCAGGTTATGGTCAGTGTGTTGCTGTTGTGTTGCAGGTTATGACCAGTGTGTTGCTGCTGTGTTGCAGGTTATGACCAGTGTGTTGCTGTTGTGTTGCAGGTTATGACCAGTGTGTTGCTGCTGTGTTGCAGGTTATGACCAGTGTCTTGCTGTTGTGTTGCAGGTTATGACCAGTGTGTTGCTGTTGTGTTGCAGGTTATGACCAGTGTGCTGCTGTTGTGTTGCAGGTTATGACCAGTGTGTTGCTGTTGTGTTGCAGGTTATGGTCAGGAGCTGCCCTTCACTCACACATACACTGACCCTTCGCAGCCCGCCGCCTATGGGACGGCCACAGCACAAGTCCCTCAGGCCGCTCCCGGGGCCTTTGGGCGGGGACAGAACCACAACGTTGCGGGCTTCCACCCGTACCGCCGCTGACCCGCCCTGACCCGCCCTGACCCGCCCTGACCCGCCCTGACCCGGCGTGACCCGCCGCTGACCCGCCGCTGACCCGCCGCTGACCCGCCGCTGACCCGCCCTGACCCGCCCTGACCCGGCGTGACCCGCCGCTGACCCGCCGCTGACCTGCTCTCCTCCTCCGCTCGCCTCCTCCTCCGCTCTCCTCCTCCTTGGCTCTCATCCTCCACTCTCCTCGGCTCTCACCCTCCACTCTCCTCCTCCTCCGCTCTCCTCCTCCTCGGCTCTCCTCCTCCTCGGCTCTCCTCCTCCTTGGCTCTCCTCCTCCTCGGCTCTCCTCCTTGGCTCTCCTCCTCCGCTCTCCTCCTCCTTGGCTCTCCTCCTCCGCTCTCCTCCTCCTTGGCTCTCCTCCTCCACTCTCCTCCTCCTTGGCTCTCCTCCTCAGCTCTCCTCCTTGGCTCTCGTCCTCCTCCGCTCTCCTCCTCCGCTCTCCTCCTCGGCTCTCCTCCTCCTCCGCTCTCCTCCTCCACTCTCCTCCTCCTCCGCTCTCCTCCTCCGCTCTCCTCCTCCGCTCTCCTCCTCCGCTCTCCTCCTCCACTCTCCTCCTCCGCTCTCCTCCTCCACTCTCCTCCTCCGCTCTCCTCCTCCGCTCTCCTCCTCCGCTCTCCTCCTCCTTGGCTCTCCTCCTCCTCCGCTCTCCTCCTCCGCTCTCCTCCTCCTCCGCTCTCCTCCTCGGCTCTCCTCCTCCTCGGCTCTCCTCCTCCTCCTCCGCTCTCCTCCTCGGCTCTCCTCCTCCTCAGCTCTCCTCCTCCGCTCTCCTTCTCCGCTCTCCTTCTCCTCCTCCTTGACTCTCCTCCTCCGCTCTCCTCCTTGGTGTTTTCTAGTAGAACTCCTTTGCAATAATGTAGATGTGTCAGACTCCACTGAGAAAATGTGAAGAGACTTTTATTGTGTGTATCTAATATTTATGGACAAAGTCTAAACAGGGTCTGGCGTTTTCTCAGCTTTACATTTTTGGGAAAATGTTTTTAGTTTTCATTTGAAGATTTTTTTTTTACTTTTTGAGCCTTTTGTTTGAAATGTAAATTATAAATATATATTATACACAAACTGCAATTTTTTAAAAGAGGATTTTGTACTATAAATGTACATTTAGCTTGTTTTTTTATTTAAAGATGTAGACTTCCCTCAGGTGGCTGTACGGGTGCATTTTGCACTTATGCAAAAAAAGGACAAATTATTAAATAATAAATGTTTTACCTTCTGATCCTTGTGTCATCTTTGTTCCAGTTCGGTGAAAAATAAAAGATTGTTGTATTGTTCATTCAGAAAGACTTGGAACAATCAAATGCACGGGCCTGTGTCCTTATAACTATATGAAAAAGGGTTAGGGTTAGAATAGGGGGTGAAAAACCACCTATGGTACCCCCTCCCATAAAGGTTTGAGGGCACATATCTCAGAAATGGAACGTCGTAAAACATTGAAACCAAGATGAACCCCCCATTCCATGAGGATGGCTTTCAATTGGTGCCCCCCATTATGCTGTGGGACTTTTTATTCTTGCGATATTTGCCAAAAAAATCCTTGATTTTTGTGTATCTCCGGAACCAAAAGTCGTTAGAAGACCACAATTATGTCCGACGGATCAAGGTTTCAAGTCTCTAGGACCTTTGGTTTGGGAGTTAAACACATTTTAAGTTCAGCATTGAAATGAATGGGACAGCGAGAAAGGCGAAAATTTACCCTAACTCAAGTGTTTGGGGCAAACAAGTTTTGTCAGAATCATGAAACGAGCGCGTTTTTGGTCATTTGAAGTCCATTGAAGACAAACGTGTTGACATATTTTCAAAACTTTTATAATCTTATATAGTATTTACATGATGGTGGAAAACAGTATACTTACAATAATTACAAATATAAGAATATAGTATACAAAGTCATTGTCCCCCGAAGGGTACAACAAAATGCACGGGCCCTCTCCCTGACTCTGGACCAAGCGAGTGTTCTGGGCACTGGCAACCACCATGATGGCCGCCATCTTGTGTCCAGGGGGTTCAAAAAATTGCTCTATAGTAGAGTGTATGTGTAGAAAAATTGTATGCGCTACGTTTCGACAGCTTCTTGTGTCTTCTTCAGGCGAGTTCTACACTGACTGGAGGCACTCTGTTCGGTGTCCTCTTTTATATGGTGTACAGGCTCCGCCCCCCCACTCTTGTTGAGTAACCAATGAACTAATTTAGTTTCCAATTTATGTCTTCCTGTGACTGGTTAAGTTTAGGGCTGTTCCCCTCTATGGTTAAGGTTAGGGCCAGGAGCTAGGCTAGACTTTAGCTCTACTCTACTATGGCCACAATCTTGACAGTAGTCCAAGTGCGCATTTTGGCTGCTTGTTTCCTGCACAACATGAAGATCAATTGCGACTTGCATATTGTCTCCACGTTTACAAGATTGTATACTAGAATTGAACAAATTTAGTTTCAATTGGGTTCTTCCCTGATGCTAATGCTAGTGCCTTGAGTTAAGGTCATGGTGTCCAGAGACTGGGCGAGGCACTGGCCAGTAATTAGTATACAAAGTCATTGTCCCCCGAAGGGTACAACAAAATGCACGGGCCCTCTCCCTGACTCTGGACCAAGCGAGTGTTCTGGGCACTGGCAACCACCATGATGGCCGCCATCTTGTGTCCAGGGGGTTCAAAAAATTGCTCTATAGTAGAGTGTATGTGTAGAAAAATTGTATGCGCTACGTTTCGACAGCTTCTTGTGTCTTCTTCAGGCGAGTTCTACACTGACTGGAGGCACTCTGTTCGGTGTCCTCTTTTATATGGTGTACAGGCTCCGCCCCCCCCACTCTTGTTGAGTAACCAATGAACTAATTTAGTTTCCAATTTATGTCTTCCTGTGACTGGTTAAGTTTAGGGCTGTTCCCCTCTATGGTTAAGGTTAGGGCCAGGAGCTAGGCTAGACTTTAGCTCTACTCTACTATGGCCACAATCTTGACAGTAGTCCAAGTGCGCATTTTGGCTGCTTGTTTCCTGCACAACATGAAGATCAATTGCGACTTGCATATTGTCTCCACGTTTACAAGATTGTATACTAGAATTGAACAAATTTAGTTTCAATTGGGTTCTTCCCTGATGCTAATGCTAGTGCCTTGAGTTAAGGTCATGGTATCCAGAGACTGGGCGAGGCACTGGCCAGTAATTAGTATACAAAGTCATTGTCCCCCGAAGGGTACAACAAAATGCACGGGCCCTCTCCCTGACTCTGGACCAAGCGGGTGTTCTGGGCACTGGCAACCACCATGATGGCCGCCATCTTGTGTCCAGGGGGTTCAAAAAATTGCTCTATAGTAGAGTGTATGTGTAGAAAAATTGTATGCGCTACGTTTCGACAGCTTCTTGTGTCTTCTTCAGGCGAGTTCTACACTGACTGGAGGCACTCTGTTCGGTGTCCTCTCTTATATGGTGTACAGGCTCCGCCCCCCCACTCTTGTTGAGTAACCAATGAACTAATTTAGTTTCCAATTTATGTTTCCTGTGACTGGTTAAGTTTAGGGCTGTTCCCCTCTATGGTTAAGGTTAGGGCCAGGAGCTAGGCTAGACTTTAGCTCTACTCTACTATGGCCACAATCTTGACAGGTGTGTGTGTGTGTGTGTGTGTGTGTGTGTGTGTGTGTGTGCCTGTGTGTGTGTGTGTGTGTGTCTGTGTGTGTGTGTGTCTGGATGTGTGTGTGTGTCTGTGTGTGTGTCTGTGTGTGCGTGTGTCTGTGTGTGTGTGTGTCTGTGTGTGTGTGTCTGTGTGTGTGTGCACTTGTTTTCAACTCCTGGTGGGTTCCATAACCTGAGATTCCACTCACGTCATGGGGACTGGTTTTACGTGGTGGGGCCCGAACACCGGACCCCACTGGTCCAAGCTTAATAATCAATGGGTAATGCTTTTCTAACGGTCCTTATGCAGTCTCTGTAAAAATATGGAAAGGACCCCTGGAGGTTTACTTTCCTGAAAAAAGTGTGTTATGTGTCGGAACCCTGGTGGTGGGTTGCGGGATATCAAGGAGGGGCACACTGGGGCAATTTCAGTCCAGCAGGCTGGAGCCAATCATGGAGCAGCACAACAGAGGCTGGAGCCAATCACAGAGCAGCACAACAGAGGAAATCAGGTGTCAGGCTAGAAAAAGGTGCAAGTGTGTGGTTCATTAGGCTGCAAGAAATCATGGAGGAGCACACTGAAGCGCACGCTTACAAACCACTGGTAAGTGCTGACTACAAGTCATGACTTCAAATTGTTATATAGAATGATTACAAATTATTTGTTGTTTGTGCAGCTTAGTCAAGAGTCCCTAATTGATGAAGTCGACTCAGATTCTGACGATTTAACTGTCAAGAAGAAACCTGTAAAAAAGTATGGAAAAAGAAAAATCAAAAACACTTTTCTTCAAGACTCGGAAAGTGACGAACCAAAGGCAAATAAGATTGTTATCATGCAGCTGCAAAAGAAGAAAAATGGGGGCGAGTATACAGCAAGAGACACTTCTGCCTCTACTGTTCAATGTCCTGCCACAAAATGTCCCGTCATTTGACTAGAAAACATGGAAATGAAAGTGACGTAGCCAGAGCATTGGCTCTACCTGTGAAATCTAAAGCACGTAAACTTCACTTTGATTTGATCAGGAATAGTGGAAACCGTGAGCACAATGTTGAGGTTTTAAAGGCCGGCATTGGAACTTTAGTCCCAGCTAAACAGCCAAATTCCCCAGTTAAATCCAGTGAGTTTTTGCACTGTATAGACTGTGGGGCATTGCTTAAGCGAAAGTCGCTGTGGAGGCATGTGGCCAGGTGCCGGCTTTCACAGAAAGATGCCCAGGCTAAACCAGGCTAAACCAGGCTAAACCAGGTAGAAGTAGGGTCCAGTCCCTCTGCTCCCTAGCCCAGCCTGTACCGGAGGGCATCAGCAAAAAGCTGTGGTCTTTAATTTCGGCAATGCATCAGGATGAGGTCACGGGTGTTGTCAAAGCAGAAAAGGGGATTCTGAGACTCGGAGAGCACCTGTACTTAAAACACGGGCATGATAAGACTAAGCATGATTACATTAGGCAGAAAATGAGAGAAGTCGGTAGGTTAATTAACGAAGCAAAAACCGCAGGGAAACTGAAAACAATGAAGGATTTCTTTATTCCTTCCAACTTTAACCATGTGATTGATGCAGTCAGGTCTGTGGCTGGATATGATGAGGAAACAAATCAATACAAGACTCCATCCTTGGCCCTCAAACTCGGTCATAGCCTCAGAAAGCAGATATTCTTGAATGTGACTCAAAAATGGAGCATTGTGTTGATGAACTATTTATTAAAAACCTCCAACGAAGCCGGCTGCTTTTTGAGAAGAGGTGGGACGTCTGTGTTTCTTCTGCTGCCCTACAGACCCTCCGGCAAGCCAAGTGGAACACTCCGGACCTGCTCCCTCTGACTGAGGACGTTAGAGCCATGCATGCACATATTGAGGTATGTCGACCTGAATATGTGCAAACCCTAATAAGTGAGCCAACGTCTAAGCATTGGTCTAAACTGGCAGTTTTGACTCTTTGTGAGGTCATCATTTTCAATCGAAGAAGGGAAGGTGAGGTTTCAAAGATGCCACTGACAGCCTTTACCTTAAGAAGTAAGACTGGGATCCATTCTGACATTGCTCTGGGACTGTCCCAACTTGAGAAAAAGCTGTGTCAGCATTTTCAACGCATTGAAATGAAAGGGAAAAGAAGTGGGAAAGTGCCGGTTCTTTTGACTCCTGAAATGATTGCTTGGATGGAGGTGCTGGTGGAGAACAGAAGGGCCTGTTCCATCTCTGACCATAACCCATACTTCTTCTCCCGCCCGGGCGCAGACACCCACATCAGGGGATCAGACTCCCTACGCCAGGTAGCCAAAGAATGTGGTGCGGTGCATCCAGAGATGCTATCCTCAACCAAACTTAGAAAGCACATAGCTACTATGTCTACAGTTCTCAATATGAAAGAGAATGAGATGGACATACTTGCCAACTTCCTCGGCCATGACATTCACATCCACAGGCAATATTACAGACTACCAGAGGGGACACTGGAGCTGGCCAAAATCAGCAAAGTGTTGATGGCCATGGAGCAGGGAAGAGTGACGGAATTCAAAGGAAAGAGCCTCGACCAGATACAAATTGAGCCTGAAGGTAATTCTTGATATTATTAAAATATGTATGATTTTTTTCCCCTAAAGGCCACTTGTATTTTTATTTTCTGTGCGACAGGGAGAGCAGTAGAGATCCTCTCACAAACGGACGGGCTAAAAGAAACTTCAAGCGGAGAACCTTCAACCATTCATCCAGATGCACCCCATGGTAGTGGCAGTGCCCCTTCTGGTAAGTGTACCAGGTGGGGGATTACAGCCAGGCTGCTTGGTCCTCACCCTGGGAGTGTATATTGCTAATATATTTTTATTTCTCTCCCTAGAACGTTAGAGAAAGCCATGGTCTGCATCTGAGGTGAAGGCTGTGGAGAAGACCATGACACCTTTCATACAGACTGGAAAGGTCCCTGGGAAGTCTCACTGCCTGGCCTGCATTAATGCCTCACCAGATGACCTTAGACATCGGACATGGAGTGGCATTAAATTCTATGTCAAAAATAGAATCACTGCAATTCGAAAACAAAATCTAAAATAAAATTCCTTTAAAATAGTTGTTTGGTTTCTATTGACTGTTTTGTATTACTTAAAGTCTTGGTAAAAAAAGATTATGTCTATGGGTCCCATTCTGAACGGCCCTGTCAAAGGGACCCACCAGGTAACAAAAACGTGTATGTGTGGGTGTGCAGAAATAAATGACTTCCCGAGAGGGCCCGGGTTAAAATTACGCTTGTATAGGGATGGGAGAACCACACTGTCTAACCGGCGTTCCAGGGGGTACATACCACGGGTCTCACCGCGAAAGAGCAAGAACCCGGGCTTAAATAGAGCCAAGGGCAGCTCCTGAAGTGGCGGGGTCCTCGGAAATCAGACTAAGTGTTTTGAGAAAAAAACCTAAGTGTTTAGGCTGTAGGACCAGGCACACGTTGAAAATCAGACTAAGTGTCTAGCTTGTAGTACTAGGCACGTTTTGTTCTGTTTGTAGTCCCAGGCACGCCTGGTTTTTCCAGCAGCGCTTAAGGGTGTGCAGTCCGAGGGGGGGCTTAATCGTGGGTACCCGGTTCCGACTGGTGCACAGGTCTTCCCTGGCCCCGGCGGTCCCTGGAGGTGCGCCTGCGGGGGTGTGGGGTGCTGTGGTCGGGCAGCAGCCTGCACAGAGCCCCCCTGGAGATCCAGGCCGCCCCCACGCCTGCACATAGCCCCCATGGAGGTCCTGGGCTTCCCCACACCTAACCTTAACCCCCACGGAGATCCAGGCCGCCCCCACGCCTGCACATAGCCCCCCTGGAGGTCCTGGGCTTCCCCACACCTAACCTTAACCCCCACGGAGATCCAGGCCGCCCCCACGCCTGCACATAGCCCCCCTGGAGGTCCTGGGCTTCCCCACACCTAACCTTAACCCCCACGGAGATCCAGGCCGCCCCCACGCCTGCACATAGCCCCCCTGGAGGTCCTGGGCTTCCCCACACCTAACCTTAACCCCCACGGAGATCCAGGCCTTCCCCACACCTAACCTTAACCCCCACGGAGATCCAGGCCACCCCCACGCCTGCACATAGCCCCCCTGGAGGTCCTGGGCTTCCCCACGGAGATCCAGGCCGCCCCCACGCCTGCACATAGCCCCCCTGGAGGTCCAGGCCTTCCCCACACCTAACCTTAACCCCCACGGAGATCCAGGCGGCACCCACGCCTGCACATAGCCCCCCTGGAGGTCCAGGCCTTCCCCACACCTAACCTTAACCCCCACGGAGATCCAGGCCGCCCCCACGCCTGCACATAGCCCCCATGGAGATCCAGGCCTTCCCCACACCTAACCTTAACCCCCACGGAGATCCAGGCGGCACCCACGCCTGCACATAGCCCCCCTGGAGGTCCAGGCCCTCCCCACACCTAACCTTAACCCCCATGGAGATCCAAGCCGCCCCCACGCCTGCACATAGCCCCCCTGGAGGTCCAGGCCTTCCCCACACCTAACCTTAACCCCCATGGAGATCCAGGCCGCCCCCACACCTAACCTTAACCCCCATGGAGATCCAGGCCGCCCCCCACGCCTGCACATAGCCCCCCTGGAGGTCCAGGCCTTCCCCACACCTAACCTTAACCCCCATGGAGATCCAGGCCGCCCCCCACGCCTGCACATAGCCCCCCTGGAGGTCCAGGCCTTCCCCACACCTAACCTTAACCCCCATGGAGATCCAGGCCTTCCCCACACCTAACCTTAACCCCCACGGAGATCCAAGCCGCCCCCACGCCTGCACATAGCCCCCCTGGAGGTCCAGGCCTTCCCCACACCTAACCTTAACCCTCATGGAGATCCAGGCCGCCCCCACACCTAACCTTAACCCCCATGGAGATCCAAGCCGCCCCCACGCCTGCACATAGCCCCCCTGGAGAACCAGGGCTTCCCCACACCTAACCTTAACCCTCATGGAGATCCAGGCCGCCCCCACACCTGCACATAGCCCCCCTGGAGGTCCAGGGCTTCCCCACACCTAACCTTAACCCCCATGGAGATCCAGGCCTTCCCCACACCTAACCTTAACCCCCACGGAGATCCAGGCGGCACCCACGCCTGCACATAGCCCCCCTGGAGGTCCAGGCCCTCCCCACACCTAACCTTAACCCCCATGGAGGTCCAGGCCGCCCCCACGCCTGCACATAGCCCCCCTGGAGAACCAGGCCTTCCCCACACCTAACCTTAAACCCCATAGAGATCCAGGCCGCCCCCCACGCCTGCACATAGCCCCCCTGGAGGTCCAGGCCTTCCCCACACCTAACCTTAACCCCCATGGAGATCCAGGCCTTCCCCACACCTAACCTTAACCCCCATGGAGATCCAGGCCGCCCCCCACGCCTGCACATAGCCCCCTTGGAGGTCCAGGCCTTCCCCACGCCTAACCTTAACCCCCATGGAGATCCAGGCCTTCCCCACACCTAACCTTAACCCCCATGGAGATCCAGGCCCTCCCCACACCTAACCTTAACCCCCATGGAGATCCAGGCCGCCCCCACACCTGCACATAGCCCCCCTGGAGGTCCAGGCCTTCCCCACACCTAACCTTAACCCCCATGGAGATCCAGGCCGCCCCCACACCTGCACATAGCCCCCCTGGAGAACCAGGCCTTCCCCACACCTAACCTTAACCCCCATGGAGATCCAGGCCGCCCCCACACCTGCACATAGCCCCCCTGGAGAACCAGGCCTTCCCCACACCTAACCTTAACCCCCATGGAGATCCAGGCCGCCCCCACACCTGCACATAGCCCCCCTGGAGAACCAGGCCTTCCCCACACCTAACCTTAACCCCCATGGAGATCCAGGCCGCCCCCACACCTGCACATAGCCCCCCTGGAGAACCAGGCCTTCCCCACACCTAACCTTAACCCCCATGGAGATCCCGGCCGCCCCCACACCTGCACATAGCCCCCCTGGAGAACCAGGCCTTCCCCACACCTAACCTTAACCCCCATGGAGATCCAGGCCTTCCCCACGCCTAACCTTAACCCCCATGGTCCCCCGGTGGTTTCCAAGGGCCATAACTTTCTGGTCCTTTTTCCCCCGCGTGTCAAATTCACACCACGGGTAGCCCGGGACCAGGGGAGTCCCCGGGTCCCACCCCCGTGTCTGTAGCCCCCCTGGCTCGGCTTTGAGGAGCCCGGAAAGCGGGGCTTTCTTCCCCCGGGAATGAGCGCCCAGGCCCGGATCTGAGCGGGAGCAAAGCCTGCCCCGGTGGTAGCCCAGGACCGGAGGAGTGCGTGGGTGAAAACCCCGTGTCTCTAGCCCTTATGGTTCGTTTTCTACGAGCCCTGGAAGCCGAGGTTCTCCTCCCCCAGAATGAGCGCTCTTGGGCGGATGGCAGACGCGCGGTCCCCCGGTGGTTTCCAAGGGCCATAACTTTCTGGTCCTTTGTCCCCTGCGCGTCAAATTCACACCGCGGGTAGCCCGGGACCAGGGGAGTCCCCGGGTCCCACCCCCGTGTCTGTAGCCCCCCTGGCTCGGCTTTGAGGAGCCCGGAAAGCGGGGCTTTCTTCCCCCGGGAATGGGCGCCCAGGCCCAGATCTGAGCGGGAGCAAAGCCCGCCCCGGTGGTAGCCCATGGTCGAGACAAGTCCCTGGGTCCAGACCACGAGTCTCTGGGCCTCTGCGTTGATTTTTAACCAATTTCTGAAGATTCTGTAGTCCCAGACGCACGCTTTTGAGAAAAAATGACAAAGTGTCTTGTGAGCTCAAGTCCCCTTTACGCAGGCCGTAACTTTTTTGTCTTTCATTTCCCATGAGTGAAAATCGCGCAGGATGTAGCCCAGGTCCAGACGAGTCCGTGGGTCCAAGTCCCATGTCTCTAGCCCCCCTGGTTCGCCTTCTACGGGCCCGGGAAACCCCCCTTTTCTTGACCGAGAATAGGCGCTCATGAGCGGACGCGGCCGCGCTGTCCCCCGCTGATTTCAGACCGATGTAACATTCCCGTCTCTTGTCCCCCGTGCGTGAAACTCACAGGGGTCGTAGCCCAGGTCGAGACGAGTCCGTGGACACCTCGAGCGTGTCGGTCCGACACCGGGGGCCGGTTCTAGAGTGGTTTGAAAATTCAGCCCGGGACTCCCGGGCTGACGAAAAAATCCTCACGCTGCGTCCCAAAAAGGCGAGGTCGAACCACTTTCTCCAAGGGACCTATATGGGGAATATAGAGAGGGTGTTGGTCGATGAACAGAAACATAGACACATGTGGTATCTGCGGATTCGTCTCTACGAGGCCGTTCGAATGGTGCACACTGCATGCCTGACGCTACTCGGCAGGCTCCCAGCGCGGGCTGGGGGCTCTCGCCGGACCTGTGGGTGGCGAGACCGAGACGCCCTGTCTCTCCCGGATGCCCAGAGACGTCTGTCCCCCGCCTGGGGGGTGCTGGGGCTTGTTCCTCACACCCCCCACCCAGGCGCGGAGGTCCAGGCGGAAAACACTGTTTCTCGAACCCGGCACGGTGGCTGAGTGGATAGCACTCTCGCCTCTCAGCAAGAAGGTCCTGGGTTCGAATCCCGGTCGGACCAGGGCCTTTCTGAATGGAGTTTGCATGTTCTCCCCGTGTCTGCGTAGGTTTCCTCCGGGTACTCCGGTTTCCCCTACCACTAAAAATATGTCCAATAGTTCAGGCATGCGCCTCCTGTACTGGCGACCCCGCTCCCATCTCTGTGTGGAGTGAGAGACAAATGCCCAAAAATAACAATTGTAAACCGCTTTGAGACTCTGATCTGCAGTGAAAAGGCGGTATATAAATAAAGATTACTTACTACTTACCTACACCAGTCCAAACCAGCCTACACCAGTCCAAACCAGCCTACACCAGTCCAAACCAGCCTACACCAGTCCAAACCAGCCTACACCAGTCCAAACCAGCCTACACCAGCCTACACCAGTCCAAACCAGCCTACACCAGCCTACACCAGTCCAAACCAGCCTACACCAGTCCAAACCAGCCCAAACCAGTCCAAACCAGCCTACACCAGTCCAAACCAGCCCACACCAGCCCAAACCAGTCCAAACCAGCCCAAACCAGCCTACACCAGCCCAAACCAGCCCAAACCAGCCTACACCAGTCCAAACCAGCCCAAACCAGCCTACACCAGTCCAAACCAGCCTACACCAGTCCAAACCAGCCCACACCAGTCCAAACCAGTCCAAACCAGCCTACACCAGTCCAAACCAGCCTACACCAGTCCAAACCAGCCTACACCAGTCCAAACCAGCCTACACCAGTCCAAACCAGCCTACAGCAGCCCAAACCAGTCCAAACCAGTCCAAACCAGCCTACACCAGCCCAAACCAGCCCAAACCAGCCTACACCAGTCCAAACCAGCCTACACCAGTCCAAACCAGCCTACACCAGTCCAAACCAGCCTACACCAGTCCAAACCAGCCTACACCAGCCTACACCAGTCCAAACCAGCCTACACCAGTCCAAACCAGCCCACACCAGCCCAAACCAGCCTACACCAGCCTACACCAGTCCAAACCAGCCCACACCAGCCCAAACCAGCCTACACCAGTCCAAACCAGCCCAAACCAGTCCAAACCAGCCTACACCAGCCTACACCAGTCCAAACCAGCCTACACCAGCCCAAACCAGTCCAAACCAGTCCAAACCAGCCTACACCAGTCCAAACCAGCCTACACCAGTCCAAACCAGCCTACACCAGTCCAAACCAGCCTACACCAGCCCAAACCAGCCTACACCAGTCCAAACCAGCCTACACCAGTCCAAACCAGCCCAAACCAGTCCAACCCAGCCCAAACCAGCCTACACCAGCCCAAACCAGCCTACACCAGTCCAAACCAGCCCAAACCAGTCCAACCCAGTCCAAACCAGCCTACACCAGTCCAAACTAGCCCACACCAGGAACTTCCGGTTATGGCGGCCGAGGAATAGGCGCACGTTTAGTCTGCCCCCGCACTATACTTTTCATTTTTAACCTTTTTGACACCGCAACCCCATTTTGTTGCAGCTTTTTGGGTTGTAACTGCCTTTTATGCAACCATAGACGCTAAAAACAA
This sequence comes from Knipowitschia caucasica, assembly GCA_964034765.1. Classification (NCBI taxonomy): domain Eukaryota; kingdom Metazoa; phylum Chordata; class Actinopteri; order Gobiiformes; family Gobiidae; genus Knipowitschia; species Knipowitschia caucasica. The sequence goes on along the minus strand of OZ035824.1, from coordinate 168,058 downwards.
GTTACAATGTCTAAACTCAAAGGAAAACCTGAGAAAGAACCCGCTAGCGCTAGCTTAACTTCGAAAGACATCACGGCGCTACTCGAGGAGCGTAGAGAAGCCATTTCGTCAGATTTTAAGTCATCTTTCCAGACCCTCGCTTCAAAACTGGACGGCGTAGAGGCTGCAGTTAAGGATCAAGGCACACGTATCACTTCACTGGAGGACAACGCAAACTCGGTTGATAGCCGCCTCACACACATTGAAAACAACTGGTGCGCGTTACAAAAAGAAAATGATTCCCTCAGAGAGAGAGTGGCGGTCCTCGAGAGTCACAGCAGACGTCAAAACATTCGCGTGGTGGGCTTAATCTGGAGGACACACGCCCAACCGTTTTCTTCTCCCAGCTCCTGGTTGATGTATTTGGGCAGAACACTCTCTCCACGTCCCCGGAGATTGACCGAGCCCATCGGCCCCTCGCTCCAAAGCCCGCTCCAGGAGCCAGACCCCGTCCTGTGATCATCCGCCTCCAAGTGAAAGACCTGATCATCCGTGAGGCCCATAGAAGAGGACCCCTGCTCTACAAAGACTACAGCCCGGACGTGTTGAAGCTGCGCAGCGAGTACCGCACTGCCATGGCCGAGCTGTATAAGCGACGATACCGCCCGGCGCTGCTCTTTCCAGCCAAGCTGCGCATCATGATGCCAAACGGGGAGAGGAAGTGGCTCACATCAGCTCCAGCAGCGGAAAAGTTTGTTCAGGACTTGGACAATGACTCCTAAACGTCTGTGGTAAATATTTCCTACTAGTAACTTGCATTATTTCCTTTATAATGACAATGCCACTGGGGCGACAGTAGCTCAGTTGGTAGAGCATTGGCCTTCAGGCCTGAAGGTCGTGGGTTCAATTCCCACCTCTACACCTTCTCCACCGACTCCCACTGATGACTGCTGTCGTTGTGTCCTTGGGCAAGACACTTAACCCCACTTTGCCCAAAGCCCCCACTGAAAGATCAAGGCTATGCTCACACTCAGAGAGCAGCCGTCCTCCTGTGGACTCACCACCTGCAGAGGGTCAGTGAGGGGCTGGTGCTATGAGACTTGGGTGGCATCTCTGACTGCCACCCCCCTGACCCAGAAATGGATTAAAGGGTAGAACATGGATGGATGGATGGATGGATGACAATGCCACTTGCCAAATTTGCTCATGTAGGAAATGTTTTTATTTTTTATTGTTTCTCTCTCTTTTTTTTTTTTAAAAGTAAAGGAACCGAAAATGGTTGACCAAGTTATGGGTATTCATTTATTTTTTATTTTTATTTGTTTTTCATTCAGGTTACTTAGCGTTGTTGAGTTGCTACAGAAAGCTTGCTACCAAATTGGATGATAATGAAGACTTGGTGTTTATTGTTCTTTCCTGGTGCGGTCGCAGAGTGTTAGGGATTAGGAAGTTTTACAAAATGCTGATTACTAGATCAGAGGCTTGGCTGTCACCTTTTGTGACAGTTTTTTTTGTTTCTTTTTTATTACCCTCCACCTCCTCCTTTTTTCCTCTTGTGTTTTTCTTTTCTACAAGTGCTACTCTCTTTGACAATTACGAATTATGTATCAGCCACAACAATTGGAAACTAACTCTAACTCTGTATGTTGAATAGTAATATCTCTAGGCCGCTAGGTGGTGCCTTAAGACTGGTTGGTTGGAATGTCAAAGGATTAAACTCTCCAATTAAGAGGAAAAAAGTTATTAATCACCTGAAACAATTAAACACAAGAATTGCCTTTTTGCAAGAAACCCATTTGTCAGTCGCTGATCAACTTAAAATTCGATTTGGCTGGGTAGGACAGCTTTACCATTCCTCTTTCAATAGTAGAGCACGTGGTGTTGCTGTCCCATTATCAGTGACTGATGTGATTTCAGACCCTAATGGCCGTTATATTATAGTTTTAGGAAAAATATCTGGAAATAATCTTGCTCTTGTGAACATATATGGACCAAATTTTGATTGTGAAGATTTCTTCAAGAAATTGTATTTTAATCTCCCTGACTTGAACAGTAGACAGTTTATTATTTCGGGTGATTTTAACTGCTGTCTTGGGTCTCTTGACCGTTCCTCAAATAAACCATACTCTGCATCAAAATCCGCAAAAACAATAGAACTATTTATGCAGCAGTATGGTTTCTCTGATGTCTGGCGGTATTTCAACCCTAGTGCCCAACAGTATTCTTTTTTCTCACCAGTCCACGGTACATTTTCAAGAATAGATTTTTTCCTGCTGGAAAATAGTTTGCTTCCTATGGTGAAATATTGTGTATGTACACCAATTGTAATCGCGGACCACGCTCCCATTACACTAGACATATCTTTTCCAGGGAACACTCTTTCCCGATCTCCATGGCGTTTTAACTCTCTCTTGCTTGATGATGCAGAATTTGTTGAAACTATAAGCGACCGAATTGACCTTTTTATTTCTACAAATGTTACACCAGACATCTCTGCAAGTGTCACATGGGAAGCTTGTAAGGCCTTCTTGCGGGGTGAAATAATTTCTTACACAGCCTATAAAAACAAGGTGGCCTCTCAAAGAAGCCAAGCTGTCAAGGTGTGCAGATTCACCTTCGGCGGATTTGTCTAAGGAACTGTTAGTAAAAAAGGCTGAATTTGATTCATTGGCCACGGAAGAGGCAGTTAAATCTATAACTAAGACCCGGTTCAACTACTACGAGTTTGGTGAAAAGCCCAGCAAAGTGCTGTCTCATCAGATTCGCCAATCAGCAGCTGCGCAGCACATCACTGAAATCTTTGCTTCGGATGTACTGACAATTAATCCCCAAACTGTTAACGACCAATTTCGGGATTTCTACTCCTCTCTGTATACAACTGAATGTCCGCCTGATAATGACTGTTATGAACATTTCTTTTCAAGCCTTACCATTCCAACACTTGACCCAATTTTAGCTGAGAGCCTCAGCTAAAAGCCTCATCTCGTTGTTGGGCACAGATGTAAAAATTTTAGCCAAAATGCTTGCAAAACGTCTGGACTCGATAATGCCCAAATTAATCAGCCCGGATCAGACAGGCTTTATTAAGTCCAGGCAATCTTATCATAACATAAGGCGCCTTATGAATATCTTGCACTCCCCCTCGTCATCTCATGTGCCTGAAATTGTCATTTCCATGGATGCCGAAAAGGCATTTGACCGGGTGGAGTGGCCTTTCTTATTTTACACCCTGAAACGTTTTGGATTCAGCAGTAAATTCATATCTTGGATTCAATTACTTTATACCTTGCCTATGGCACGTGTCCGCACGAATAACGATTACTCCGAATACTTTTCATTGGGCCGCGGTACCCGTCAAGGGTGCCCCCTGTCTCCCCTTCTTTTTGCGATTGCCATAGAGCCACTTGCCGCAGCCATTAGATCCAGTTCAATGCGGGGCATCTTGAGGGAAGACAGGGTTCACAAAGTATCGTTATACGCTGATGATCTCCTGCTTTTTGTGTCGGACCCTGATGTTTCTATGCCTCCAATTTTGACTTTATTGAAGGAATTTGGACAGATCTCAGGGTATAAGCTGAATCTCAATAAAAGCGGACCTCTCCCAGTTAACTCTGTGGCCACTAAACACAAATTTTCAAATTTACCATTTAAAATGTCTCTGGATTGCATTAAATACCTGGGGATTAATGTAACCTATAACTTTTCAGATCTATTCTGTTTAAATTTTAATCCACTGCTTGATCAGCTGGCCAAAGATCTAGAACGTTGGTCGACCTTACCACTCTCTCTTGCAGGAAGAATTGGTTGCATTAAGATGAACGTTCTGCCCAGGTTCCTTTACCTTTTCCAAAGTTTACCTGTGTTTATACCCAAGAAATTCTTTCAGACCCTTGACAATACTTTATCACAATTTTTGTGGGGCGGGAAACCCCCCAAACTGCGCAAAATCGTGCTACAAAAGGGCAAAGAGGAGGGAGGACTTGCCTTACCAAATGTTCTGCTGTACTACTGGGCTGTAAATATACGCACAATGCTATTTTGGTGCAGCAACAGCAATGATAAACCACTCTGGCTGTCGGTGGTGCCTCTTGTCACTCTGGCTCTTTGTTTTCTCTCCTGTGTCTCCCTCTTAAATCATCACTTACATCATACTCTGATAATTTTATAGTGAAAAACAGCCTTAAAATTTGGAACCAATTTAAAGAACATTTCTTTATTCAGGGAATCCCTCTTCTCTCCCCGCTTCCCCTGTTTCCTCCATCGCTGACTGATGGAACCTTTACCATATGGAGAAACCAGGGACTCGCCTCAGTTAGAGAAGTTTACATAGAGGGTATTCTGGCATCCATTGCCCAGTTGTCTTCCAAATTTAACCTGCCAAATACCCACTTTTTCCGCTTCCTACAGGCCCGACATTTTATTAGTAAACATTTTTCAAGTGCTCCTATCATTCCCAATACCACCACAATTGATGCACTTATGACACTCAAGCCTTCAGCAAAAGGTACAATTTCTAAAATATATAGTCTTTTGTTTTCTTTACTTAATGTTTCATCAAGCAATCTGCGAGTAGCATGGTCTGAGGAACTTGTAGTGGAGATTAATGATGAACAGTGGGGTCTTGCTCTTAAACGTGTTCATTCTTCATCTATTTGTGCGCAACACTGTATCATTCAATGCAAAGTGGTCCACAGGGTCCATTGGTCGAAGAGTAGACTGGCTCGAGTCTTTCCAGGCTCTGATGATAAGTGTGTGAGATGCCATTTAAGCCCAGCAAATCTTTCTCATATGTTCTTGACCTGTCCTTCACTGACTACATACTGGGACACTGTTTTTGATTCCCTGTCCTTTATTTGTAATGCCAGAGTTCAGAGGTCCCCATTGACAGCCCTCTTTGGCACACTGCCTCCCGACCACACCTTACAACCCTACTGTGAACGTCTTGTGGCCTTTCTAACACTGTTGGCTAGGCGCTGTATTTTGATGCATTGGAAGGACCCTCACCCACCAACTCATTCTCTGTGGATTAAGGACGCTCTTTCATTCATGAAACTGGAGAAAATTAGGCACTCCCTCAAAGGCACTCTCTCTGAATTTTCAAAAATATGGATTTCTTTTCTAGACCATGTTATGTCTTTGACATTGAATGTGGCTCCTTGACTGGTATCTTCTGAAATAGTCTGTTGAAACTAAGGCTATATCCACACGAAGACAAAACGCTTATAATTTCAGAAACTTTTTCTGTAAACACGGAGTTAGCTCAGTAAATGTGTGCGTCCATATGAATGTAGTCAATACGCCTGAAAACGCTGTGAAACTATGCCAGACCTGTTGGTGGCGCTGTGACGCAATGACGGGATCAAGCCCAAACTTCCGTGACGGGAACTGGGCATGCGCAGAATTTTGTAAACAGACAACATGGCGAGTGGGCGAGCTGGTACTACATTAGTATGGACGGACGATGAGGTTGAACTGTTGCTTCGGGTCACACTGGATTACAAAACCAACAAGCTACATTGTTGTTGTCATTATTTTCTGAGTGCGGCGCATGCTGCTTTAACAAGAGGCGGGGCGATGACGCAAGCGTCTCAGATACACTGCGGAGAGGCAGTAACCACGGAGCGGCATATACGGAGTTTTGAAATCTTTCCACTCTGGGACCTACTTTCAAAAATGTTCGTTTACACCCCCCCAAAACGCCGGCCTCGTATGGACCATACACTGGATTGATAAAGTATTTTTGCGTTTAGGCCTGAGCTTGACTTCGTGTGGACAGGGCCTAAGTGGTTGACAGATTTAAGGGGCGTTCACACCGGACTTAACTTCGGCGTCAAAAGCGTCAGGTTTCCATTGAAAGTGAATGGTGAAGCGCGTCAGGTGAAGCCGAGGGGCCCGGCGTCACTTGACGCGCGAAACGCTCGCGTATCACAACAATCCCTTTGACGCCGAAGTTGAGCAAAGCTGAGCTTTTGAAGCTTTGACGCGGGCTTCAACCAATCAGGAGACGAGGAGCAGCAGCAGCAGAGGGTCTGTCTCTGTCATGGAGAGAAGTCATGTATCTGCTGCTGCTGTTTTATTGTCATTATTGTTATTAGTAATATTATTTGTATGAGTAGTAACGTTCTGAGTAACAAAAATCATTGTACACATGCTGTGTAGTAAACGTAGTTTATTTAATATAAGAACAGGCTGACGATGAGTCTGGCTCAGAGCAAGGCAGCTCCGGGCGAGCGAGAGCCGGGGAGAGGCAGGGAGAGGCGAGCGAGAGCCGGGGAGAGGCGAGCGAGAGCCGGGAGAGGCGAGCGAGAGCCGGGGAGAGGCAGGGAGAGGCGAGCGAGAGCCGGGGAGAGGCAGGGAGAGCCGGGGAGAGGCGAGCGAGAGCCGGGGAGAGGCAGGGAGAGGCGAGCGAGAGGGGGAGAGGCAGGGAGAGCCGGGGAGAGGCAGGGAGAGCCGGGGAGAGGCGAGCGAGAGCCGGGGAGAGGCGGGGAGAGGCGGGGAGAGGCGAGGGAGAGGCGAGGGAGAGGCGAGCGAGAGCCGGGGAGAGGCGAGAGAGGCAGGGAGAGGCAGGGAGAGGCGAGAGAGGCGAGCGAGAGGCAGGGAGAGGCGAGGGAGAGGCGAGCGAGAGCCGGGGAGAGGCGAGAGAGGCAGGGAGAGGCGAGCGAGAGCCGGGGAGAGGCGAGAGAGGCAGGGAGAGGCGAGAGAGAGGCGAGCGAGAGGCAGGGAGAGGCGAGGGAGAGGCGAGCGAGAGCCGGGAGAGGCGGAGAGCAGGGAGAGGCAGGGAGAGCAGGGAGAGGCAGGGAGAGGCAGGGAGAGGCAGGAGAGGCAGGAGAGGCGAGGGAGAGGCAGGGAGAGGCAGGGAGAGGCAGGGAGAGGCGAGGGAGAGGCGGAGAGGCAGGAGAGGCAGGGAGAGGCGGAGAGAGAGAGGCGAGCGAGAGGCAGGGAGAGGCGAGGGAGAGGCAGGGAGAGGCAGGGAGAGGCGAGGGAGAGGCAGGGAGAGGCAGGGAGAGGCGAGGGAGAGGCAGGGAGAGCGAGGAGAGGCAGGGAGAGGCAGGAGAGGCGAGAGAGAGGCGAGCGAGAGGCAGGGAGAGGCGAGGGAGAGGCGAGCGAGAGCCGGGGAGAGGCGAGAGAGGCAGGGAGAGGCGAGCGAGAGCCGGGGAGAGGCGAGGCGAGAGAAGGCAGGGAGAGGCAGGAGAGAGGGAGAGGCAGGGAGAGGCAGGAGAGCGAGAGAGAGGCAGGGAGAGGCGAGGGAGAGGCGAGGGAGAGGCAGGGAGAGGCAGGGAGAGGCGAGGGAGAGGCAGGGAGAGGCGAGGGAGAGGCGAGGGAGAGGCAGGGAGAGGCGAGGGAGAGGCGAGGGAGAGGCAGGGAGAGGCAGGGAGAGGCGAGGGAGAGGCAGGGAGAGGCAGGGAGAGGCGAGAGAGAGGCGGGGAGAGGCGAGGGAGAGGCGAGCGAGAGCCGGGGAGAGGCAGGGAGAGCCGGGGAGAGGCAGGGAGAGCCGGGGAGAGGCGAGCGAGAGCCGGGGAGAGGCGGGGAGAGGGGGAGAGGCGGGAGGCGAGGGAGAGGCGAGCGAGAGCCGGGGAGAGGCGAGAGAGGCAGGGAGAGGCAGGGAGAGGCGAGAGAGAGGCGAGCGAGAGCCGGGGAGAGCGAGAGAGGCAGGGAGAGGCGAGCGAGAGCCGGGGAGAGGCGAGAGAGGCAGGGAGAGGCGAGAGAGAGGCGAGCGAGAGGCAGGGAGAGGCGAGGGAGAGGCGAGCGAGAGCCGGGGAGAGGCGAGAGAGGCAGGGAGAGGCAGGGAGAGGCAGGGAGAGGCGAGAGAGAGGCAGGGAGAGGCGAGGGAGAGGCGAGGGAGAGGCAGGGAGAGGCAGGGAGAGGCGAGGGAGAGGCGAGCGAGAGCCGGGGAGAGGCGAGAGAGGCGAGCGAGAGGCGAGGAGAGGCAGGGAGAGGCAGGGAGAGGCGAGGGAGAGGCGAGGGAGAGGCAGGGAGAGGCGAGAGAGAGGCGAGCGAGAGGCAGGGAGAGGCGAGGGAGAGGCAGGGAGAGGCAGGGAGAGGCGAGGGAGAGGCAGGGAGAGGCGAGGGAGAGGCGAGGGAGAGGCAGGGAGAGGCGAGAGAGAGGCGAGCGAGAGGCAGGGAGAGGCGAGGGAGAGGCGAGCGAGAGCCGGGGAGAGGCGAGAGAGGCAGGGAGAGGCGAGCGAGAGCCGGGGAGAGGCGAGAGAGGCAGGGAGAGGCGAGAGAGAGGCGAGCGAGAGGCAGGGAGAGGCGAGGGAGGCAGGGAGAGGCAGGGAGAGGCAGGGAGAGGCGAGAGAGAGGCAGGGAGAGGCGAGGGAGAGGCGAGGGAGAGGCAGGGAGAGGCAGGGAGAGGCGAGGGAGAGGCAGGGAGAGGCGAGGGAGAGGCGAGGGAGAGGCAGGGAGAGGCGAGGGAGAGGCGAGGGAGAGGCAGGGAGAGGCGAGGGAGAGGCGAGGGAGAGGCAGGGAGAGGCAGGGAGAGGCGAGGGAGAGGCGAGGGAGAGGCGAGGGAGAGGCGAGGGAGAGGCAGGGAGAGGCAGGGAGAGGCGAGGGAGAGGCGAGGGAGAGGCGAGGGAGAGGCAGGGAGAGGCGAGGGAGAGGCAGGGAGAGGCAGGGAGAGGCAGGAGAGGCAGGGAGAGGCAGGGAGAGGCGAGGGAGAGGCGAGGGAGAGGCAGGGAGAGGCGAGGGAGAGGCGAGGGAGAGGCAGGGAGAGGCAGGGAGAGGCGAGGGAGAGGCGAGGGAGAGGCGGGAGAGGCGAGGGAGAGGCGAGGGAGAGGCGAGGAGAGGCGGGAGAGGCGAGAGGAGAGGCAGGGAGAGGCGAGGGAGAGGCAGGGAGAGGCGAGAGGGAGGGAGAGGCAGGAGAGCAGGGAGAGGCAGGGAGAGGCAGGGAGAGGCAGGAGAGGCAGGGAGAGGCGAGAGAGAGGCAGGAGAGGCAGGGAGAGGCGAGGGAGAGGCAGGGAGAGGCGAGGGAGAGGCAGGGAGAGGCGAGGAGAGGCAGGGAGAGGCAGGGAGAGGCGAGGGAGAGGCAGGGAGAGGCGGGGAGAGGCAGGGAGAGGCGAGAGAGAGGCAGGGAGAGGCAGGGAGAGGCGAGGGAGAGGCAGGGAGAGGCGAGGAGAGGCAGGAGAGGCAGGGAGAGGCGAGTGAGAGGCAGGGAGAGGCGAGGGAGAGGCGAGTGAGAGGCAGGGAGAGGCGAGCGAGAGGCAGGGAGAGGCGAGCGAGAGGCAGGGAGAGGCAGGGAGAGGCGAGGGAGAGGCAGGGAGAGGCGAGCGAGAGGCAGGGAGAGGCAGGGAGAGGCGAGGGAGAGGCGAGGGAGAGGCGAGGGAGAGGCAGGGAGAGGCAGGGAGAGGCGAGCGAGAGGCAGGGAGAGGCGAGGGAGAGGCGGGGAGAGGCGAGGGAGAGGCAGGGAGAGGCGAGAGAGAGGCAGGGAGAGGCGAGAGAGAGGCAGGGAGAGGCGAGGGAGAGCGAGGGAGAGGCAGGGAGAGGCGAGCGAGAGGCAGGGAGAGGCGAGGGAGAGGCGGGGAGAGGCGAGGGAGAGGCAGGGAGAGGCGAGAGAGAGGCAGGGAGAGGCGAGAGAGAGGCAGGGAGAGGCGAGGGAGAGGCGAGTGAGAGGCAGGGAGAGGCAGGGAGAGGCGAGCGAGAGGCAGGGAGAGGCGAGGAGAGGCGGGAGAGGCGAGGGAGAGGCAGGAGAGGCGAGAGAGAGGCAGGGAGAGGCGAGAGAGAGGCAGGGAGAGGCGAGGAGAGGCAGTGAGAGGCAGGGAGAGGCAGGAGAGGCGAGCGAGAGGCAGGGAGAGGCGAGCGAGAGGCAGGGAGAGGCGAGTGAGAGGCGAGCGAGAGGCAGGGAGAGGCAGGGAGAGGCGAGCGAGAGGCAGGGAGAGGCAGGGAGAGGCGAGAGAGAGGCAGGGAGAGGCAGGGAGAGGCAGGGAGAGGCGAGCGAGAGGCAGGGAGAGGCGAGCGAGAGGCAGGGAGAGGCGAGCGAGAGGCAGGGAGAGGCGAGTGAGAGGCAGGGAGAGGCGAGCGAGAGGCAGGGAGAGGCGAGCGAGAGGCAGGGAGAGGCAGGGAGAGGCAGGGAGAGGCGAGGGAGAGGCGAGTGAGAGGCAGGGAGAGGCAGGGAGAGGCGAGTGAGAGGCGAGCGAGAGGCAGGGAGAGGCGAGCGAGAGGCAGGGGGCGGGAGGAGGGGAGGCGAGCGAGAGGCAGGGAGAGGCGAGTGAGAGGCAGGGAGAGGCGAGCGAGAGGCAGGGAGAGGCAGGGAGAGGCAGGGAGAGGCGAGAGAGGCAGGGAGAGGCAGGAGAGGCGAGAGAGGCAGGGAGAGGCGAGAGAGAGGCAGGGAGAGGCAGGGAGAGGCAGGGAGAGGCGAGTGAGAGGCAGGGAGAGGCGAGCGAGAGGCGAGGGAGAGGCAGGGAGAGGCAGTGAGAGGCAGGGAGAGGCAGGGAGAGGCGAGTGAGAGGCAGGAGAGGCAGGGAGAGGCGAGCGAGAGGCAGGGAGAGGCAGGGAGAGGCGAGGAGAGGCGGGAGAGGCAGGGAGAGGCGAGTGAGAGGCGAGCGAGAGGCAGGGAGAGGCGAGTGAGAGGCAGGGAGAGGCAGTGAGAGGCAGGGAGAGGCGAGCGAGAGGCGAGCGAGAGGCAGGGAGAGGCAGGGAGAGGCGAGTGAGAGGCGAGCGAGAGGCAGGGAGAGGCGAGGAGAGGCAGGGAGAGGCAGGGAGAGGCGAGAGAGAGGCAGGGAGAGGCAGGGAGAGGCGAGTGAGAGGCGAGCGAGAGGCAGGGAGAGGCGAGTGAGAGGCAGGGAGAGGCAGGGAGAGGCAGGGAGAGGCAGGGAGAGGCGAGCGAGAGGCAGGGAGAGGCGAGCGAGAGGCAGGGAGAGGCAGGGAGAGGCGAGAGAGAGGCAGGGAGAGGCGGGGAGAGGCGAGAGAGGCAGGGAGAGGCAGGGAGAGGCAGGGAGAGGCAGGGAGAGGCGGGGAGAGGCGAGAGAGAGGCAGGGAGAGGCGAGTGAGAGGCGAGCGAGAGGCAGGGAGAGGCGAGAGAGCCAGGGAGAGGCAGGGAGAGGCAGGGAGAGCCAGGGAGAGGCAGGGAGAGGCGGGAGAGGCGAGCGAGAGGCGAGGGAGAGGCGAGCGAGAGGCAGGGAGAGGCAGGGAGAGGCAGGGAGAGGCAGGGAGAGGCGAGCGAGAGGCGGGAGAGGCGAGAGAGCCAGGGAGAGGCAGGGAGAGGCAGGAGAGGCAGGGAGAGGCAGGGAGAGGCGAGAGAGAGGCAGGGAGAGGCAGGGAGAGGCGAGAGAGAGGCAGGGAGAGGCGAGCGAGAGGCAGGGAGAGGCGAGAGAGAGGCGAGTGAGAGGCAGGGAGAGGCAGGGAGAGGCAGGGAGAGGCAGGGAGAGGCAGGGAGAGGCAGGGAGAGGCAGGGAGAGGCGAGCGAGAGGCAGGGAGAGGCGAGAGAGAGGCAGGGAGAGGCGAGCGAGAGGCAGGGAGAGGCAGGGAGAGGCAGGGAGAGGCGAGCGAGAGGCAGGGAGAGGCGAGCGAGAGGCAGGGAGAGGCAGAGAGAGGCAGGGAGAGGCAGGGAGAGGCAGGGAGAGGCGGGGAGAGGCGAGAGAGAGGCAGGGAGAGGCGAGCGAGAGGCAGGGAGAGGCGAGCGAGAGGCAGGGAGAGGCGAGCGAGAGGCGGGGAGAGGCGAGAGAGCCAGGGAGAGGCAGGGAGAGGCGAGCGAGAGGCAGGGAGAGGCGAGAGAGCCAGGGAGAGGCGAGGGAGAGGCGAGAGAGGCAGGGAGAGGCGAGAGAGCCAGGGAGAGGCAGGGAGAGGCGAGAGAGCCAGGGAGAGGCAGGGAGAGGCGAGAGAGGCAGGGAGAGGCAGGGAGAGGCGAGCGAGAGGCAGGGAGAGGCAGGAGAGGCGAGAGAGCCAGGGAGAGGCAGGGAGAGGCGAGAGAGCCAGGGAGAGGCAGGGAGAGGCGAGCGAGAGGCGGGGAGAGGCGAGAGAGCCAGGGAGAGGCAGGGAGAGGCAGGGAGAGGCGAGCGAGAGGCAGGGAGAGGCGAGAGAGCCAGGGAGAGGCGAGGGAGAGCGAGAGAGGCAGGGAGAGGCAGGGAGAGGCAGGAGAGAGGCAGGGAGAGGCGAGCGAGAGGCAGGGAGAGGCGAGAGAGCCAGGGAGAGGCAGGGAGAGGCGAGAGAGCCAGGGAGAGGCAGGGAGAGGCGAGCGAGAGGCGGGGAGAGGCGAGAGAGCCAGGGAGAGGCAGGGAGAGGCAGGGAGAGGCGAGCGAGAGGCAGGGAGAGGCGAGAGAGCCAGGGAGAGGCGAGGGAGAGGCGAGAGAGGCAGGGAGAGGCGAGAGAGCCAGGGAGAGGCAGGGAGAGGCGAGAGAGGCAGGGAGAGGCAGGGAGAGGCGAGAGAGGCAGGGAGAGGCAGGGAGAGGCGAGCGAGAGGCAGGGAGAGGCAGAGAGAGCCAGGGAGAGGCAGGGAGAGGCGAGCGAGAGGCGGGGAGAGGCGAGAGAGCCAGGAGAGCAGGGAGAGGCAGGGAGAGGCGAGCGAGAGGCAGGGAGAGGCGAGAGAGCCAGGGAGAGGCGAGGGAGAGGCGAGAGAGGCAGGGAGAGGCGAGAGAGCCAGGGAGAGGCAGGGAGAGGCGAGAGAGCCAGGGAGAGGCAGGGAGAGGCGAGAGAGGCAGGGAGAGGCAGGGAGAGGCGAGCGAGAGGCAGGGAGAGGCGAGAGAGCCAGGGAGAGGCAGGAGAGAGGCGAGCGAGAGGCGAGCGAGAGGCAGGGAGAGGCAGGGAGAGGCGAGTGAGAGGCGAGCGAGAGGCAGGGAGAGGCAGAGAGAGGCAGGGAGAGGCAGGGAGAGGCGAGAGAGAGGCAGGGAGAGGCAGGGAGAGGGAGTGAGAGGCGAGCGAGAGGCAGGGAGAGGCGAGTGAGAGGCAGGGAGAGGCGAGTGAGAGGCAGGGAGAGGCGAGAGAGAGGCGAGCGAGAGGCAGGGAGAGGCGAGAGAGAGGCAGGGAGAGGCGAGAGAGAGGCGAGCGAGAGGCAGGGAGAGGCGAGAGAGAGGCAGGGAGAGGCAGGGAGAGGCGAGAGAGAGGCAGGGAGAGGCAGGGAGAGGCGAGTGAGAGGCGAGCGAGAGGCAGGGAGAGGCGAGCGAGAGCAGGGAGAGGCGAGTGAGAGGCAGGGAGAGGCGAGCGAGAGGCAGGGAGAGGCAGGAGAGGCGAGTGAGAGGCGAGCGAGAGGCAGGGAGAGGCGAGTGAGAGGCAGGGAGAGGCAGGGAGAGGCAGGGAGAGGCAGGGAGAGGCGAGCGAGAGGCAGGGAGAGGCGAGCGAGAGGCAGGGAGAGGCGGGAGAGGCGAGAGAGGCAGGGAGAGGCAGGGAGAGGCAGGGAGAGGCAGGGAGAGGCGGGGAGAGGCGAGAGAGAGGCAGGGAGAGGCGGGGAGAGGCGAGAGAGGCAGGGAGAGGCAGGAGAGGCAGGAGAGGCAGGGAGAGGCGGGAGAGGCGAGAGAGAGGCAGGGAGAGGCGAGTGAGAGGCAGCGAGAGGCAGGGAGAGGCGAGGAGAGGCAGGAGAGGCAGGGAGAGCCAGGGAGAGGCAGGGAGAGGCGGTGAGAGGCGAGCGAGAGGCAGGGAGAGGCGAGCGAGAGGCAGGGAGAGGCAGGAGAGAGCAGGGAGAGGCAGGGAGAGGCGAGAGCGAGCGAGAGGCGGGGAGAGGCGAGAGAGCCAGGGAGAGGCAGGAGAGGCAGGAGAGGCAGGAGAGAGGCAGGGAGAGGCGAGAGAGAGGCAGGGAGAGGCAGGGAGAGGCAGAGAGAGGCAGGGAGAGGCGAGCGAGAGGCAGGAGAGGCAGAGAGAGGCGAGTGAGAGGCAGGGAGAGGCGAGAGAGCCAGGAGAGGCAGGGAGAGGCAGGGAGAGGCAGGGAGAGGCAGGGAGAGGCAGGGAGAGGCAGGGAGAGGCAGCGAGAGGCAGGGAGAGGCGAGAGAGAGGCAGGGAGAGGCGAGAGAGAGGCAGGAGAGGCGAGAGAGCCAGAGAGGCAGGAGAGGCGAGGAGAGGCAGGGAGAGGCAGGGAGAGGCAGGGAGAGGCAGGGAGAGGCAGGGAGAGGCAGGGAGAGGCAGGGAGAGGCGAGAGAGGCAGGGAGAGGCGAGAGAGAGGCAGGAGAGGCGAGGAGAGGCAGGGAGAGGCGAGCGAGAGCAGGGAGAGGCAGGAGAGGCAGGGAGAGGCAGGAGAGGCAGAGCGAGAGGCGGGAGAGCAGAGAGGGGAGAGGCAGGGAGAGGCGAGCGAGAGGCAGGGAGAGGCGAGAGAGGCAGGGAGAGGCGAGGGAGAGGCAGAGAGAGGCAGGGAGAGGCAGAGAGAGGCAGGGAGAGGCAGGGAGAGGCGAGAGAGCCAGGGAGAGGCAGGGAGAGGCGAGAGAGGCAGGGAGAGGCAGGAGAGGCGAGCGAGAGGCAGGGAGAGGCAGGGAGAGGCGAGAGAGGCAGGAGAGGCAGGGAGAGGCAGGAGAGGCAGGGAGAGGCAGGAGAGGCGAGAGAGCCAGGGAGAGGCAGAGCGAGGCAGGGAGAGGCAGAGAGAGGCAGCAGAGGCAGGGAGAGGCGAGAGAGCAGGGAGAGGCAGGGAGAGGCAGGGAGAGGCAGCGAGAGGCAGGAGAGGCGAGAGAGCCAGGGAGAGGCAGGGAGAGGCGAGAGAGGCAGGGAGAGGCAGGGAGAGGCAGGGAGAGGCAGGGAGAGGCAGAGAGAGCAGGGAGAGGCAGAGAGAGGCAGGGAGAGGCAGGGAGAGAGGCAGGGAGAGGCAGGAGAGGCAGGGAGAGGCAGGGAGAGGCGAGCGAGAGGCAGGGAGAGGCGAGAGAGGCAGGGAGAGGCGAGAGAGGCAGGAGAGGCGAGCGAGAGGCAGGGAGAGGCAGGAGAGAGCCAGGGAGAGGCAGGGAGAGGCGAGAGAGGCAGGAGAGAGCAGAGAGAGCCAGGGAGAGGGCAGGGAGAGGCGAGAGAGCAGAGAGAGGCAGGGAGAGGCGAGAGAGGCAGGGAGAGGCAGGGAGGCGACGAGAGGCAGGAGAGGCAGGAGAGGCAGAGAGAGGCAGGGAGAGGCAGGAGAGGCAGGGAGAGGCGAGAGAGGCAGGAGAGGCAGGGAGAGGCGAGGAGAGGCAGGGAGAGCAGTGAGAGGCAGAGGAGAGGCGAGCGAGGCAGCAGAGAGGCGAGAGGCAGGGAGAGGCAGAGAGAGGCAGAGAGAGGCAGGAGAGGCAGAGCGAGAGGCGAGCGAGAGGCAGGAGAGGCAGGGAGAGGCAGAGAGAGGCAGGGAGAGGCAGGGAGAGGCGAGAGAGAGGCGAGCGAGAGGCAGGAGAGGCGAGTGAGAGGCAGGGAGAGGCAGGCGAGGCAGAGAGAGGCAGGGAGAGGCAGAGAGAGGCAGGAGAGGCAGGGAGAGGCGAGGAGAGGCAGAGGAGAGGCAGGGAGAGGCGAGAGAGGCAGGGAGAGGCAGAGAGGCGAGAGAGAGGCAGGGAGAGGCAGGAGAGGCGAGGAGAGGCAGAGAGAGGCAGGGAGAGGCGAGCGAGAGGCAGGGAGAGGCAGGGAGAGGCAGGGAGAGGCAGGGAGAGGCGAGAGAGAGCAGGGAGAGGCGAGCGAGAGGCAGGGAGAGGCAGGAGAGAGGCAGAGAGAGGCGAGCGAGAGGCAGAGGAGAGGCGAGAGAGCAGGGAGGCAGAGAGAGGCAGGGAGAGGCAGGGAGAGGTGAGCGAGAGGCAGGGAGAGGCAGAGCGAGAGGCAGGAGAGGCAGGGAGAGGCAGGGAGAGGCAGGGAGAGGCGAGCGAGAGGCGGGGAGAGGCGAGAGAGCAGGGAGAGGCAGGGAGAGGCGAGCGAGAGGCAGGGAGAGGCAGAGCGAGAGGCAGGGAGAGGCAGCGAGAGGCAGAGAGAGGCAGCGAGAGGCAGGGAGAGGCGGGAGAGGCGAGAGAGGCAGGGAGAGGCAGGGAGAGGCAGGGAGAGGCAGGGAGAGGCAGGGAGAGGCAGAGAGAGGCAGGGAGAGCAGGGAGAGGCAGAGAGAGGCAGGGAGAGGCAGGGGAGGCAGGGAGAGGCAGAGAGAGGCAGGGAGAGGCAGGGAGAGGCAGGGAGAGGCAGAGAGGGCAGGGAGAGGCAGAGAGCCAGGGAGAGGCAGGGAGAGGCGAGAGAGGCAGGGAGAGGCAGGGGAGAGGCGAGCGAGAGGCAGGGAGAGGCGAGCGAGAGGCAGGAGAGGCAGGGAGAGGCAGAGAGAGGCAGGGAGAGGGCGAGAGAGGCAGGGAGAGGCGAGAGAGCCAGGGAGAGGCAGGGAGAGCAGGGAGAGGCAGGGAGAGGCAGGGAGAGGCAGGAGAGGCAGAGAGAGGCAGGGAGAGGCAGAGAGGCAGGGAGAGGCAGAGAGAGGCCGAGGGAGAGGCAGGGAGAGGCGAGAGAGGCAGGGAGAGGCAGGGAGAGGCAGGGAGAGGCAGGGAGAGGCAGGGAGAGGCAGGAGAGGCAGGGAGAGGCGAGAGAGAGGCAGTGAGAGGCAGGGAGAGGCAGAGAGAGGCAGGGAGAGGCAGGGAGAGGCAGGGAGAGGCAGAGAGAGGCAGGGAGGCAGGGAGAGGCAGAGAGAGGCAGGGAGAGGCGAGCGAGAGGCAGGGAGAGGCGAGAGAGAGGCGAGTGAGAGGCAGGGAGAGGCGAGAGAGGCAGGGAGAGGGCAGGGAGAGGCAGGAGAGGCAGGGAGAGGCAGGGAGAGGCAGGAGAGGCAGAGAGAGGCAGAGGAGAGGCAGGGAGAGGCGAGAGAGGCGAGAGAGAGGCCAGGGAGAGGCGAGCGAGAGGCAGGGAGAGGCAGAGAGAGGCAGAGGAGAGGCAGGGAGAGGAGAGAGCCAGAGAGAGCAGGGAGAGGCAGGGAGAGGCAGGGAGAGGCAGGGAGAGGCAGGGAGAGGCAGAGAGAGGCAGAGAGAGGCAGGGAGAGGCAGCGAGAGGCAGGGAGAGGCAGGGAGAGGCAGAGAGAGGCAGGGAGAGGCAGGGAGAGGCAGAGAGAGGCAGGGAGAGGCAGGGAGAGGCAGGGAGAGGCAGGGAGAGGCAGAGAGAGGCAGGGAGAGGCAGGGAGAGGCAGAGAGAGGCGAAGGGAGAGGCGAGAGAGAGGCAGAGAGAGAGGCAGGGAGAGGCGAGCGAGAGGCAGGGAGAGGCGAGAGAGCCAGGGAGAGGCAGGGAGAGAGCAGGGAGAGGCGAGCGAGAGGCAGGGAGAGGCGAGAGAGCCAGGGAGAGGCGAGGGAGAGGCGAGGAGAGGCGAGAGAGGCAGGGAGAGGCAGGGAGAGGCGAGAGAGCCAGGGAGAGGCAGGGAGAGGCGAGAGAGGCAGGGAGAGGCAGGGAGAGGCGAGAGAGGCAGGGAGAGGCAGGGAGAGGCGAGAGAGGCAGGGAGAGGCGGGGAGAGGCGAGAGAGGCGGGGAGAGGCGAGCTCCGGGGTTTGAGAACTCAGACTGGGTGAGTGACATGTGGAAGTACCGCTGAAAGCGAAACTCCTCCGTACGCAGCTCCTGGAGTAAATGACGGAACTCTGCAAACACTGCAGCCTCAGTCTGTGGTGACTGAGGCTGCAGACTTATTTTATTTTGTTTTATTTATTTTTGTCATATCTTAACAGTATTTCGGATATTTGTTATCTTTTGAGTTGTATGTTGTTTATTTATCTTTATTTTTTTTACATGTGACAAATATCTCTTGCCTTGGGTGTGCACTTTACTTTTTGAGGATACCATTTGCATTGTACTTGTCTACACACCTTCCTTTGTAAACTGTTGGAA